>CABHPP010145402.1:47305-94666 GCA_902168425.1 Peromyscus attwateri
AGAGAGAGAGAGAGAGAGGCAGAGAGAGACAGAGAGACAGAGAGAGACAGAGAGAGAGAGACAGACAGACAGACAGACCGACAGACAGACTGGGCCTGACATGGGCTTTTGAAACCTCAAAGCTCACCCTGCACTGACACACTTCTTCCAGCAAGGCCACACCTACTTGAACAGGAACAGGACCATACATCTTAATCCTTCCAATCCTCGAACAGTTCTGCTCCCTAATGACTAAGCATTCAAATATGTAAGCCCCTATGGATGCCATTTCATTCAAACCACCACAATGTTGTTGTTTGAAATGTCCACTATTTGAAAAATTAGTGCATGCATTTGATGTATAGATGGTGTTTTATACACACATATGCAGTGAAGTAAAATAATTGCTACAGAAAAATATTCACATATCGATTAATCTCATATCATTGTTGCCTCTAGCTGTCTCCACTCCTCCCGCATCTCTCTCTCCAGCATATCCAGGGTGTAAGGGTGAGCCTTCACACTCTGTCTCATCCCAGGAATGGGGAGGAGATGGATGCCTCCATGAAGGACACTTCATCCTTTCAACAAATAATCTGGAGGGCTGCAGCGGACCATGCCCTCCCCTAGCCTTGGAAATCACAGAGGTGTAGTAAATCATAGTTTTGAAGAATACTCCACCTTCATGCTCTAGTACTTTGTGACCTTGAGAGTCTTCCATCAAGAGGTGAGGTCTAGGAGATGGAGAGGATAGCTCAGCAGCTAAGAGCACAGGCTTCTCTTACAGAGGACCTAGGTTCAAAACCCAGCACCCACACAGCAGCTCATAGCCATCTGTAATTCCAGTTCTAGGGGAGCTGATGCTCTTCTGGCTTCCATGGGCACCAGGCATGCATTTGGTAAACAGACATGCATACAGGCAAAACACACATAAAATAATAAATTTTTTTAATATTTAAAAAATTTAAAAAGTGAAGTAGTACCTAAAACCCTAACCCTTGGGTCTAGATCCTTTAAGTATGATTTGGTAGATGAGTCCACATGACTTCAGAAGGACCCACAACCACTGCCTGGTTTTCTGCAGTGCTTGATCTTCTACAGTATTTTTTTTTTGTTGGTGGTGGTGGTGGGGGATGGAATGAGGTGTTGTCTGGCATTGGCAGGTCTATAAGCATCCAGAAGCACCCTGGCCTCCACACATTAGATGATAGGAGGGACTTTCTTTAGATCACAACAACCAACTTGTTCCCAGATGTTTTCGGCTGTCCTCCCAGTAGACAAAGTACCCTCAGCTGAGAACCACTGTCCACAGGAAGCCAGCAAAAGAAGACTAATCAAGATCCCATGCTGGAGACTCACAATATAGGTTCCCATCAGCAGGCCTCGGTAGAGTCCGGCCTTCTAGCCACCCCTATTAACATGCTGTATCCGTGAGAGGAAGCATTCTGATCTCCAGATCAGCCCATCTGCTGGGAGAGCACAACTGAGTGAGCTTAGTTAATGCCACCACACCCTGCTGCAATCCTCATTTGTAGAACCTCCGAGGTTTAATTTTTTACATTTATTTTTATTTTGAGAATTTCATCCATGAGTAAATCATTAATTCACCACATATTGGAACAGTTTGTTACATGGCAATGAGAGAGCACCTGAGCAGATAGAAGGTGCAATGATTTCTTTAAATAGAAATTAGTATGCCTTGTTTATCCTCAGATGCTTTTTAAAATTTTCACAAATTGCTGTACAGCAAACTATTTTGTAAATGCATTCATCCTCTCACTAGTTTAACAAATTTTAACAAATATTTATCGAAGAACCACTCTCTGTGGCATCATGTTGGATGTGAGAGACACATCAAAATATGATATTTTTGAAGCATAGTGTACAGACCGTTTCCTTCATTTTCCCTGTGATCTAACTAGTTACTCACTTTTGTGGGGCAATGACCCTGGCATGACCTCCACTCTTTTGTTGGCATCTGCTCATGTCCTTTCCTACATCTTCCTCTTCTCTCTCCAGTTCCCTGAGTTCCGCCCACATCAGGCCCAAGTGCAACTCCACCTCCAATATAAAGCCTGGTCATACTCAGCATCCAGAAGCATGCTCATTCTGATGCCCCCAATTGGTACTTTCAATTACATGCAGTCATCCTTTCTCAGGATGTCAGATTTCCTTCCACTCTGTACTGAATATGGAACGCCTGAGCACTTAGTGTGTTAGAGTCCAGCCCCCAACTCACAAGCACACTCATACCTCTGATGAGGTCAACCGTACATTCCTAAGTGGAACCTTGTTGAACAAGGCATTTCTTAAACTGATGGCCTGGATGTCTCCTGACTTTCTCTTCCCAGTCGCCTCTGGAAGCCAGAGTGTCTAATTCATCCTCTCTCTCTTTCTCTTCTTTTTGTCTACCTCCCCTCCTAGTAGCTTTAGCATCATGAAATAAACTGAAACCTCTTCTGCTGATGGAAGGGAAGGGCTCTTGCCTTGTTCTAACTTCAGCTGCACTAATTTCCCTTTCAGAGAAATCCAGTCCACAAGTGTTATCTCCAACCACCCTTACCTCTTCTTAAACCCTCTTTTACTACCCTTCAGTCTCCATAGCATTTCCTTCCTCTTCCTCCCTCATCCTCATCCTCATCCTGTCTCTCACGTGTTCTATTAAAGCGTCTTTAATGACGGTGAGGCCTCATGGGGCTAAACAGCAGACAATTTTCAGTTTCTGCTTCAGTAACGGCTGTTTTAACCGAGCCAGCCACCCACTTCCTCCCGCTTATTATCGCTTGGTTTTCCCAGTTTCCCCACTTCTTCACCTTGTAACTCCTTCCCTCTCTCTTTTTGGTCTTCCTCTCTGTAAACAATACAAATGCTCTCTTCTTCCTAGTTCCTGCTTCTCAGATCTTGTAAGAAGGGTGTTTTCCAAAGTTACCATAGCATCATCACTCACCACAGATGCTTTGTTAATCTGGAGCTCCCCAGTCCTGTCCAGAGCTCAGAACCCACTGACTCAGCTGCTTCCTGGGAAATCTAGCCATTTGTTCATCAGAAACCTCAAACGTCACAGGTTCAAGACCAAACACGTCACCTGCCTAATTGACTGTATTTACCCTTTGATGTCCATCTGAGGGATGACACCCCCTTCTCTGAGCCACCCTGTCAGCCACCTAAGGACCAATGCTTCATGGCTTGTCTGTCATTCCACATCAATTCTGCCTTAGCTTAGGACCTCATCTTTCAACCTTGGATCTTTGCAGCAATCTGCTAACTGATGGTCATCTCCAACTGCACCCTGTCTCCCAGACTCCCTTCTCCACGCTGCCAGATCCCTCTTCTTAACAAAAGTATAACAATCATGATGGCGACACCGTTTCAGTCTTCCTTGAGAACAAAGTCCACGTTCTCAAAATTGCAGAAAGGATTCAGTGGGGGCTCTGCTCTCTTGCCTGACACTTGCCTCTTCCTGTACCACCTGCATTCTGGCCACACTGATTGCATTTGTGGATCTCTGAATACTTCTCACTTTCACATGTCTACACTTTTCCAAACTTGTTTGCTCTGTTATATTTCCCTCTTTCTGGCACTATTTTTTTCTTACTCCTTTCTTAATTCACTAGCTATACTCAGTTTTAAAACACTCAACCCGTTTGCCAACTGTTTGGGTAGCCCCTAAAGAAAAACAACAGAGAATGCCTGGCCCTCTTCTTGTGACTCAGGAAACCTGTTGGCTCTATTACAACTCTTACTCACTGTCTCCTGCAACACTATCCTAAAGTCTTCAGAGCAGCGACTCTTCTCTGTTCTTCTTACTTACTCTCTAAGTATAATCCTGCAACATTAGGTGCTAGACATGCCTTAGATCACCACGTTTTGCCTATGAAAGCACAGTATGCTGTTTTGTCTTTTTTGCTGGTCAGCAAGCTTATGGGAATAAGAATTTCTCTTTTCAAATCTTTCTATTACCGCATTATCACATTCTAGACACATAATGTGGAACTAAATTGCCATATTGTATCACATACTGTCTTAGTTGGGGTTATTATTGTTATGATGAAACATCATGACCAAAAATCAAATTGGGAAGAAAGGATTTATTTGATTTACACTTCCACATCACAGTTCATTAGCAAAGGAAGTCATGATAGGAATTCAAACAGGGCAGGAACTTGGAGACAGGAACTGATTCAGAGGCCATGGATGATTTACTGACTTATTCAGCCTGCTTTCTTATAGAAGTCAGAACCACCAGCCCAGGGATGGTACCACCCATAATAGGCTGGGCCCTCCTCCATCAATTACTAGTTAGAAAATGCCCTACAAGCTTGCCTACAACCCAATCATACTGACACATTTTCTCAACTGAGGCTCCCTCCTCTCCAGTGACTCTAGCTTGTGTCAAGCTGACATAATAAAACTGGACAGCACAGATACCAGGATGAACCTAAAAGATATTAAGCAAAAATAACAAAATGCTTATTTTTGCAGAGCTGACCAGCAACAGGATGTCACCAAATTAAAACAGGTGGTAAACTGGGACCTTTCAAGACATGTCACATATGTCCTTTTAAGGAACAATCTGTTACACAACCTTTATCCAGCTCGTCCACACTTAATAGCTTGTATCACCTGTGTTAGTATTTTACAGGAAGGTGCCTTCTATTCTCAACCAGAGCCAGTGTCCTGTCCACTAAGAGCTGAATAAAACAGCTACAGAACAATTCAACTCTCCTTGCTGTAATTGCCTGTTAACCAAGGCTATGCATTATTTATCGACTGGGCGATAGGATGTAAATAAATTCTCTGCTCTGCCTCCAGGAAAGTGTTTATTTGGCCTTGAAAAATTTTGAATCAGACCTGTTGGTGAAATTTCACACTTTGAGAACATCACCCGCAATCCACTAAACTTGGATGCATCTGCATACATTTTGGCATAGCTATAACTTAATCACTTCAATACTGGATAAATGCCCTTGCATGTAGACTGAGATTCTGGAAGCAAAGAGGATTTTCATATGATTTTTGAAGGCAGTTTTCTTAAACTATTAGCTAATCTCACTTAACTTGTATTTCATCTTTTCTAGTTTTTAAGAGTATATAGTAATCAAAGTGATACACTGGTATCTGGACAGTATAAATTTTAAGCTCAGTGGAGTTTTACTTGTACTTGGGTTTGGTTCTGAAATCAACCTTTTTGGCAAAAGGCATGTGTAAAGCAATTACCCTTGTCAGGACCCCCCGCTAAACCAGATGTCCCTTTTCTACAAGTCTACCACAGCCAGATTCCCATGTCACCACACTGCCATTCTGTCAATCTGATATCAAATGACATTGCTGGCTTGCATTTAGGGACCTCTACACAAATAACAGATAATCCATTCTTTTTTATAAAAAAGTAAGGATACATTTTAGCAGTGTGAGATATCCACGCAATCAAAAGCCAAGAGGATTGCTGAGTCAGCAGCAGATGTGCATGGCATTTCATTTGCACAGGGTTGGATGATGTTTGGCGACACAGCAGATAGAACACAGCAATGTTCTCTCGCTCCTTTCTGTTAGATAACGCACAGAAGCTTAAAGTCGGCGCTCTGTCACTGTAGTGCAACTTAACTGTCCTCAAGGCCTCGTCACAAACCTACGAAAAGATGAGGCATGCCTTGGATTCATTCCACACTAGCACTCTTGTCTGACACCACAAGTCACATTTCAGTTCTGGAGTTCCAAAATACCCTTACTGCAATCACGTGGGGGGGAATGTAGATTTGTCCCAGCACTCCCAGGTTCTAAAAAATATGAAAGATTTTCCCCGATAGCATTATCTGTGATTCCACTTTTAGGACCATGTTGATAGTTCTTTAATAGCTAATGATTTCCACAGTCAGAAACATCTGAAGAAATAGATTGAGAACCTGGCATATAGAAAGTCTTACATGAATATATAACTGGGGACTTCTCATAACATGGTTTTCCACACTCTCCTATCACGCTTTAACTCTGAGATTCAAATACTACATGGATCCACTGAAGACGAACTACAATTTCATCTGGCATATGGGTGTATCAATATCTCACTGATGGATCCACTGTAAAACCATCAGACAGCAACTACCCTTCTATTAATTATCTCTCTAGTCCTTGAAGCCACTTTGAAAAGTTTATGTCTGCTGTGGAATATTCCTTTTCTACACTGTGAATGTGTATTACTCTCATTGGTTAATAAAAAGCTGACAGGCTGGTAGCTGGGGATGAAGTTAGGTAGGAAAGCCAAACTGAGAATTATGGAAAGGAGGGTGGAGTCAAGGGAGAAGCCATCCAGCTTCCCAGGAAGCAAGACATGCTAAAGGACAGGTAAAGCCATGAACCATGTGGCAAGACATAGATTAATAGAAACAGGTTAATTTAAATGTAAGAGTTAGCTAGTAACAAGCCTAAACTATCAGCCAGACATTTATAATTCATATTCAGCATCTGAGTCAGTTATTTGGGACCAGGAGGTCAGGAAAGGAAACATCAGTTTACAGATATGAGCTTTATTCCATTTTGAAAAAGAAGAAATGGAGATTGAAAGATATTCAGCAACATATCCAAGGCCATAGACATCATAGATGGTATAGTAGAAATGCAGACGGCTTTATCTGCCTCCAGCACTCCAATGGCTGTATTATATCATGCAATTCAAATTATCCCTACGTCCCATGCTTCCTCTCAGCCTGTATCACAAAGATGCTCTTGTTTATTTTTATGACAGCTTTTATTAATCAAGCAAGAAATTTTTGAGTGCTGATTTCATTAAAAGATTTGAATATAGTGTATTAGATTTCTAGCAAGGTCTGGTTATTAAAAAGAGTTATGTGTTGCTGTCCACACAAAGTGCATGATTTTTCATGTAAAGCCCTCATTTTTAGTCCCATATCCCCAAACAGGAGTTCTCAGTCCGAGATTGCCTCTGCTTCCCATTTTCCATAGAGTAACCTCTTTCCTCCTCACAGAAGAACATAAATGCAGGCTGAAATGAAACAAGGGAACAGGTTTGGGTGTCACTAGTTCACATAAATACTTGCTGACAGTCTTTCTGTGTCCACTCCACACAGACCCAATTTGCAGAGGTAGAGAGAACTTTCCATCTCCCCAGACTTCCACTCCAGAGCTTCTGCGATAGATCTTAACTTGACCCTCCCTCCAGTTCACACTCCAATTTCCTCTGTGTTGCTAACTCTCTTATCATTTGCCTTTTTCCTTTCTGACTTCTGAAATTGTGTTGCTGTTATGTCTACACCTAGATTTTTTAAAAGTCTCTGCAAATGTGACCTGCCAGGTTTGTTCAGTTCCCTTCCCACTTGCGTGCAGAGGTCCCCATTTCTCTTTTCTCATCCTCCCCAAGGGTTGTATACAGATGTTAGGATACAGGATCCCAATGAGCCAGGTCCGAAGTGGGAAGGATGAATGGACATCACGCTGACTAGAAAGAGTATATGATTACTGAACAGCCACTAAATTACTGAATTACTCAGCAACTAAATTACTGAATTACTCAGCAACTAAACAAATCAGATGTCAGAAACCTGATTTAAACAAAGCTGCAAAGTGACCCTGTGATCTTCTCTGGAAGCCGCATCCAGTGTGGGAGAATGAGATCCCAGGGTTAGAATCTGTGCCACTAATGCCACCATCCTGGACAACAAACTCAGCTGGACCGATCAGATCATCTCCACTTCAAGTTTCACCTTTGAAGTAAGGTAAGAGAATTAGGGGTTAGTGTCAACCAAACAAGCATGTGACAGCATTCTAGAAGGGAGGTCTTTAAACTCCAGTACAGGGGTCTCAGTGCCTCTAGTCCTCAGACATCACAGAGCTCGGGAGGGGGCTATTCTTTGTGCCCTATGAGATACTGGCATATATCTTTCCAAGGAACCCTTCCCTTTTAAAGGTCATACCGTCCATTGTCAATTACCACAGTTCAGGTGGGTGTAGTACTGAAATTGAAAGAAAAAGTCACATGCAAGATCTTCTAACTTTATCTTTAGTGGCTTTACAAATTGAAACCATCCATGATGGTGGTACTTATTTTAAAAAATGGACAAATGGTTCAAATTTTAGCTCTACCCCCATCCACCATAAGGCAAGCTGACTCTTAAACACTTGACAGCATATCACTGATAATTATCCTGGTAGCAACTTCCTTAACCCCTCAGTGTGTCCGTGATTAAATGGGTATAAAACTTCTGTTTTCCTCTGTCCTTAGACATTGTGTTATTGAGACTTGAGCTAGGCAATTAAAAACAAGTAATATAACACTATGCAGACTCTTATGAATATCCAGTGAGCAAATTCTCCATGCAAGTTCTATAGCAAAGGAACAAGAATCCTAGAGAATAAAAATCTAAGTGATCTTTTGGTGTCCTCCTTTCTCTTTTACTATGTAAACTGTTCTTCTGGGAAGATTGAAGTAATCACCTGTTCTGAAGGTGAAAAAGCTGTCAGTTCAATACATTATTAGTTTATATTTGTACATAAATATATTTTATAAAGCAAGTCTATACGCCTCATGATCTTCAACTCTGTTTATATCTATTTTTATTTCAGAATTCCAACACAACTCTCACCTTGCTTTTCCCCTTTACTCACATATAAAATAGACATTCTTAGATAAAATACCGGTTGAAGTTAAGTTTCTGGTGAGGCATAAGGATGCACAAATCCTATGTTAGATCTATATCTTGGGCTTTACGGACGACTCTGCTCTGAATGCTTGAATTAATATCAACTCTATATCCTTCATTGGAAATGGATGTTGAATCAGGACAGTGTGGCTATTTATCACTGTGGGGGAAAATGTTATGAGGTAGGCAATTCAGATAACATTAGACAACTACAACACACCAGGTGTTCTGATTATTTATAGGATGGTTCCAAGAGTGTAGAGAGGAACAGTCCCTACAATTGTCTTTGAAGGACGAAAGTGGAGACAGACACAGTGAGTGCATCAGAAGGCAGGCTTCACTGATGAGATATTGCTGACCTTGAGTTTCATCCATCTTATTTCCCAGAGTCATCTTTCACACTTTCTCCTAAGGGGAGGGCTTTATTAGGGGACTGCATTCAAAGATATGGTGAAACATAATCTCAAAACAAATTTGCAAGGAAGAGATTTTGCTGAGAAAAATCTAAAAGAAATATGTTTTTCACATATAAAGCATAGCCTAGGAAAATTTACAGGGAGAAAAAAGAATATCAAAACTTAAAGAAATTAAAAAATGGAATAAAATATTGGCAAGAGAGAGGTGAAATTTGTCTAAGAAAAAAAAAGAAAGATCTTTAGGGTAGTAATGAGGTATAACATAGCATTATATCTTTATTTACTAACAGTTCAAAATTATACAGTACTCTTGACCAATTTCTCCCTTCAATATCAGAATAAAATCTGCAAAGGAAGATATGAGCAGACCTATATGTCTTTTCAGGTACCAAATATATGCGCCCCCACCAAGACCCTCCCTAGGTCTTTTAAGTTTTATCTTTGATTTAGCATGAAAAGCCTGGTCCAGGTAAAGCAATTTCAGGCATCATTGAGCAGGAAAGATTTGGCCCATGGACTCTATCACATGCTACCAGTTGTGTGTACCTATGTATTTTTAATTATTTTTTAGTTTTGACGCAGGCGAAAATATAACTTCAAAGTGCTGATAGCCACGTTGAAATTGAGTAGGTAAAATTTTCACTCTGAAAATAAATTAAGCATGTGGCACAATTAGATATTGTGATGGCTGTTGTCAAGGCTGGGGGCTATTGAAGACCTTGTAAGCAAAAAGACTTAGCTGCTTCCATGAATATGTCATGTCAGTAATCTCCTCCATCCTTTATTTACTCACTGAATGTGTATTTGCTGAGCAACTATTCTGTGTCAAGCCATAATCATAGCATTTGTTTTCTGGAGAAAGTCAACACAAACCAACACAAACCAACACACACACACACACACACACACACACACACACACACACACACACACAATTCTCCCATGGACATTCCATTATAGGCAGCAGAGAAAAAAAAGCAAACGATTACAGGAAAAACATGTCGACTAGTGACAAAGTGTTCTACAGAGACCTGGAAAAACATGACTATTAAGTTGTGTGGGCAGAGATCTCTCTGAGGAGGTCATGATTTACTAAAGCAAGGATTTATAATAAGAAATGAAATGAAGAGAACAAAGAATACCATAAGAGGAAACAGCTATCTTAATTGTGGAAGGAGCCCCCTGTGGCCACCCTGTCCTAGATGAAGGGGAGTGTGAGGTGAATCCCAAGCAGACTGAAAAACTACATCTTCACTTCAGGTCCAATTACTATGAGCCAAATGCCCCAAAAAGACAAAAGGGGGTCGGGGAGATGGGACAGAGGGAATATTATAGCTCATAAAAACATCTCTTTAATCTCATAAATGGGTTTCAGGGTTGATCATAAGAGTTTTTATTAAACAAATATTTATTGTGTTCTCTTCATGTACAAGCCATTTAGTTGTATCACTAAGTTAATAAACTTGATTTTACTACCAAAGTGAGTTTGTTTGTTGTATACATCACCGTAATTATGCACTGAATGGAAATAATGTTATCTCTGGTGCCTTGATCCCTGTGCTTGAAAGCAATGTTACATCAACTGTTTCTACCATTCTTTTTTTAGGGGGAGGGTGGATCTTTGAGACAGGGTTTCTGTGTTATACCCCTAGCTGTCCTGGAACTCACTCTGTAGACCAGGCTAGCCACAGTCAGAGGCCTCCTGCCTCTGTCTCCCAAGTGCTAGGATTAAAGGCGTGTACCACCACACCTGGCTCAACTGTTTCTTAGAGTGAGGGAAACAGCACATCCTTCTTTATCACTAGTGGCAGCATCAGGGAACCACCAATGCCGTTCTTCCACTTATGTCTAGCAACAAAAACAGAAATTATCCCCCTCTTCCCTGTATCTTCTAGTTCTTACTTCATGTTTTATTCCTGCCCCCAACAAACCATTTCCATCTGATTGCCACACAGGGAATTGTTTTGACCCTTGGCAACAAATTTAGGAGCTGCTCCTCGCAAACCTATTTCACATTTGTATTCATGTTAAGCTGCTCCTGGATGGCCTCCCTGAAAGCTCTCACATAGAAACCAAGGGGTCACTTTGAAGGCTGGTTGCTTTTCACATCTTTATTAAGAGTCTGAAGGAATGTGAAAACACTAGTCATGTAATCTGATTTTAAGTTGGGAATTTCTGTGATGACAGAGGAATAAATTGAGGAGAAAACCACAGGATGGCTGAAATTCAACTTGGCAAGTTATAATACAATATATCAGAGAACTGAAAGAGAATGCAAAATGTGGACTGCCAGTGGATGAGTGAAGTCAGTCAAATACTAATGTCTTCAAGGCCCAAGGGTGATAGCAAAGTTAACCATGCATGTTAGCAGAACCATGACATAGGCTAGGCAATAATCGATGCTATTTTGTGCAACATGCAAAGATTCACTATAGAAATCTTTGAAGAAAAGGCAGATGGCATCAGAATTCAGCATTGTGCTGAATCTGTTATTATGTGGAAGCCCCTCTTAGTTGAAGATCTATTAAAGGTAAAAGTCAAGAAAAGAGGGGAAGGAGAAGATTGACTTTCCTGTAAAACAAGTTGAGTGGAGGTGCAAAGCAGTTAGTGAGCTCGAGCTGCTTGGCCATTATTGAAGGCCACAGAAAGAATGTGAAAGCCAGGTTTATTTTGAATCTCCCTTTCTGCCTTTTATTGTGTGTTCAACCTTGGGGAACATATTTGACTCACAAAGTCTTAGTATCCTGGTCTGACAACCTAAAACAGCAGAAATGCTAAATTCTTAGAGTTGTTTGAGAAGTGACTGGGAAAGCATGTGCTAAGAAATTAATATAGTCCCTGATACAAATACTCTCAGTGAACACTGAGTGCAACAAACAATAACAATGAAGACCCTGGAAAGGACTTTTATAGTAATATACATAACGTTTTGTCAGAAATTTTGCTTTCCCTTAAACTTGGGCAGGGCAATGTTTTTCAAGATGTGCCATTCAACCTGTAGTTTCTACCCAACTATGCAGCAACTCACTGTTAGCAGAGTGTTAAGTGTAAGTAGTTCACTGCCTGCATCCCTTTCTCCGCCATGTAACTCTACCATCTGCCCACCTATCTCTTCTTAATCAGAATAGCCCTAATGGGTAGTCCTGGATCTAGTGATTTTCTTTTAAAGAAAGAGAATAGGGAATGAGAGCCAGATGGCAAATTCAAGTATATTTAGGACAATCTCTATTTAGCTGCAAAAGCAAACAAACAAAATTAAAGTGTCTTTTCTTTCTTTTACATTACTTTTCTGGTCCAGATAGCTTCTTAACCCTTTTTTTAGATGACAAAAATGTTCTGTCCACTCATCATGTAACACATATTATCTTAAACCACAACATTTCAAAGTTGGGGTGTGCGTAGCTGAGAAATTTTGAAAGGACTCAGTCATCACACAATTAATTGTTCCCTATTGTACATGCCAAATCTCTTTAGTGATTTTAGTCTGAAAGATACATGGGGACATCCTTTTTTTAAGATAAATATTTGAGAGTAAATTGGAACTGCAGGGTACAGGAATGGGTAAAGGCAGAGCATCACTATAAGGACAAGGATGTAAGCAACCTGGTCCAACAAAGTCTCCTTCTTCCTGGAGGTTGATTGCTGATTCACACATTTCCCAGAGACACGAGCAGCTGAACAAAGAATGTTCCCCCCATGAAGTCAGAAGCCAGCATTTCCTGTGGCAATCTAGATCTGCTCTATTAATTAACAAGACACATTCCTTTTTCAGTTGAAAGCCTTTGCTCCAATGACTTGGTCAATCAGATAACATTGAAATAAAACCATTCTATTCCCAGCTTTTTTTTATGGAGACAGAAATAAATGGCATAATACTTATACATTGTCCAGATATGTTCATTTCTTTGTCCAAATTGAACATTTTTCAAAGAGTAGGTAAAAACTATCAAGTAGACATTGTTTGAAGTAATAGAGCAATTTTCACATCTTTCTCTATCATTTTGACTTTAATGCTATTGAAATAAGTTATCGCACTTTAGGCTATTTCCAGTGAAGTTATCAAACTATATCATAATACTAGTTAGAAAGTTTAGCTTTTAAAAATATGGCTGTCTTGATACATACCTCACCTCTTCCCTTAACACTGTAACTCAGTACAACAGAGAAGATACTTTAACTTCCATAGTACCATTTTAAAAATTAATTTTGAGATTATGATCTAATTACATCATTCTTCCTTCCCTTTCTTCCCTCCAAACATTCCTATAAGTTCTTCCTTTATTCTCGTTCATAGTCATAGTCTCTTTTTTCACTATTTTTTGTTATTTTTTGTTATATATATGTTGCACACATATATATATATTCTTAAACACACAAATACAACCTGACCTGACCAGTTGATATAATGTTCTTTGTCTATATATGTTGAATTTCACACCTGACCATTTGGTATTAGCTGCCTAAATGTAACCTGGACAAGGAAGTCACTAATAGATATGCTAATGTGAACAGAGCAGGAAAGCCTCTTAGGAGGCCTCAATCCTACACAAAGAACTACAGGCAACTAAGGGATGGTGAGAGCAGGATCAATAGTCTTCCCCGGGGAAGAGAACACCACTTGGCTATCCAACAGTGAATGGTCATACTCCCTTTGATCACACGTCCTGTTTTGAGTTGGGGTGGATCCCTGACTTTTCTGGTTATAATGACGAAACATCTAACCAAAGCAACATAAGGAAGAGACAATTCCTTTTAGCTCACTGTGGGAGTGTGGTATTGAAATAATGATGGCCACAGTAGATTCAGGCAGTGGGTCACTGTCAGGAAATCACAGTGAGGGCCACTGTTCAACTCACTGTCTCCTTATCATTCAGCCCTGGACCTCAGCTCGCGGAACAATGCCTCCCACATTTAAGGTGGGTCTTCCACATCAATTAACCTAACCTAGACAATCCCTCACAGCTATCTACATTGGGTAGGTTCCATGCTGATTCTAAATTCCATCCACTTAGCAGTTAATATTAACTCTTCCAGGGGTCTTGGCCGATATGGATTACCAGGGGGTTTTTGGTTTGTTTTATTTTGTTTTTTGTAAACCACACTGGTCTTGAACTTGTAGCTGTCTTTCCGCCTCCTCCTCTCAATACTGGAATTACTGCTGTGACACCATGAATGATCTGTTTCTCATTTTTGCCCAAAGGAAGTTCCTTCCTCAAAAAGGGGGAACATTTTTACTTTACAAACATTAAGAAGGCCTGCTTGTGAAATTAGTCAAATTAAATACAAGTTGTCATTCTTGAGAGGTGTCGGGAGAAGGACCGTGAGCCTGAGGCCAGCCACAAAGCAAGAACCTTTATCTAAAACAAAACAAAAAAAAAAATTTTAACTAAAAATATGGGGACAGTTTATTATCTAGAGAAGACTTTCGTGGGACCATGTAGAACATTTACCAACTCTGGCCTGCAGCGGGGTGAGTTATCACACCTCATGATCGAATCACATTGCCCATCGCACTGTACCAAGCTTATCCAGGTATCTGGAGCAAATTCCACTTTGTGGTAGGTGGAAGCAAATTGCCCTACACAAGGCCCAAGAGCACATCATTAAGTGTCTGCTACCTTGGGGGCACTAACTGCAGTTCTGACTCAAATGCTTGGTAGTGACATTTGTTTAGTTTCATTTAACATTTATTATTGTTTATGGCTTGGAAGTCTGTTCTCCCCAAATGTCCTTGGTTATGGGAGGGAAAGGATGGAAACAATGTCTCTGTTATTTACTACAGAGAACGGCTCTTCTATTTATATGGCTAAGTCAGTTCTAACTAAATTGCTTCACTCGTCACTAAAATGCTGTCCTTTAAATTCCGTTAGCTTGTGAGTATACTGTTTTACAAACAGTTAAAAAGTATTTATGCATCTCTAACTCTGTTCATGGAAGAAAATTTTTAAAATAAAAAGGAAACAGGGAACTACTCCACATTTTTCTGTGGCTTCCCAACTCAGATAACTTTTTGAGCTATTTTAGATGTCAAAAATGTTTCGTTCTTCCAAAACTTGGTTGAAAAATAAACACCAAAACAAACAAAAAACAACAACGAAAACCCCAAAATCAAACAAAAACACCAAATAAAAACAACTCAAGTGATTAAGAAAAAGAAAGAAAACACATAGTAAATGTGACTAAGAGTACAGAGTTAACTGGCAAATAAAAAAGACAAACATCATAAGAAACTACAGTCACTCAGAGCAAGGATTCAAGATTTCTTAGCATTTCTGAACCTGTGTGCAACATCGATTCTGGATCAGCACAATTTCTATTGTGCATCTGAGGAGCAAAACAGGAAATCTCAGAGTTTTCATGTCCACACTCTCCAGGGATTCTTATGGACAATGAAATCTGAGAACTGCTTGCATGTGGATTCCAATGTATTAAAAATTATCCTGGTCCTTGCCCTAAAACTACCTTGATGGCATTTATTGTATCAAATAACAACAAAAATTGTCCCTCAGGTATCTTACCTTGTTATCAAAATACCTCCAAAGATAAAGTCAGTAACTCCTAACTCTCATTCAAGTCTCAGCCTCCATTCAAATACCCTACCACCTCTTATCAAAAACTAGTTAGAGGTTCTTTTCTTCTAAGTGAAAATAACATCCTGTTAGTTCTTTCCTACACACTCTGATGGATGTGTGAAACCCAGGCTTCAGAACATAGCACAGGCTTCTCCTGCTGGCTTTTCCTTTGACCCAAACATCCTCCCAGATATCTTCTTGTAGATTCTCCAAAACAATCAGCCAGTCTTTTTCCTGAAGCTTTTGAAGCTGTAACAGGTTTATGGGGTGGGCAAAATTTGCTAGGAAGAATTAGAAAAGGACTCAACAGCACCACCACTACCACCCCCAACAGGTACATACACATACACACTTTTTCTGGAAGAGGCATCCTTCCCCCTGCTGGTGTCTCTTGACTTTCACTTTGTATTATGCAAGGTCTCACTGTCCTAGTTTGGTTTCTGAGTTACTGTGATTAAACACTGACCAAAACCACCCTGGAGAGGAAAGGGTTTATTTGGCTTACAGTTTGCAGTCCAGTCCTGTCATACAGGAAAGACAGGACAAGAAGGCAAGGCAAGACCAGGAGGCAGGAACTGAAGCAAAGACCACAGAGAAATGCTGCTTCCAGTTTAACTTTCTTTCTTTCTTTCCTTTAAAAAAATTTAAAAATCATTTTTTAAAACAGGAAAAAAAGAAGTTTGGAAACCCCCTCCCCCAAAAAAATTAAAAATAAAATAAATTTTATTTAATCTTATTTAAATTCATTAATTTTTTGTTTATTTAAAATTTTACATGAAATATATTTTGATCAAGTTTTTCCCCTCCCCAAATTCCTCCCAGAGCCTTTCCACCTCTCTACCACCCAACTTCACCCTCTCTCTCTCTCTCCCGAGAAACGAAATGAAAACAAAACAAGCAAAGAAACAAAACACAACAAGACAAAAAAAATTTAAAAAGAAAAGAAAATGGAACAAAAAGCTCGCAGAAACAAAGCATGAGTTAACCCACTCACTGTGGCCTGGGCTCTCCTGCAATTAACAATCACGAAAATGCCCAAAAGACAGGCCCAAAGGCTGTTCTGATGGAGACCATCCCTCATCCAACAAGATTCCGCCTACCCAGGTCTATCCAGTGGACAACCGAGATCATCCACCACACTCGCTCTCCCTCCAGGTTAAAGTGTGTTCCTTTCCCACTTTCTGTTCAGCCTGGTGTTCAGCAGGGGGGAGCAACTCCACCCACTTCATCGCCTTCCCTTGTTCTTCTCTCCCTCCCAGTATCAGAGGACAAAACGAGTGTGGGGGTGGGGGGTGGGGTTAGAAAAAATGATAGCACCACTCCTTTGTACACCTGGAGCTACTTGAGTTGCCTCTTCCTGTCTTGGCCAATACCCAAGTGCAAGCAAGCTGCCTGGGCTTAGCAGAGTGGTCCTTCTCTTCCACTGTGACTATGACTCACCACTTGCCTGCTCTCAGCAGGGTGGGCCAGAAGGTTGATGAAAATTGGTCTCCTGTGCCTGGTTCCTCCAAGTTATTTGGTTTAGCTCCTTCTCATTCCTTGTGCAGCCTGACAGCATGGAAGTCTCAGGGAGGTTTTTTGTTTTGTTTTGTTTTGTTTTGTTTTTTTGTTTTTTTTATTCATCTTGCTTAAATGATAGAAAACAGAAGCTTCCCGTTCTCCCAAAAGATCAGCTGATAACCAGCACAGCTCCACTTCTGCCTAAGCACTTCTTGACACAAGCCCAGATTCAAATGAAGGAAAATGAACCTCCATCTCTTAATTGGAAGAGTAGCTCACACAAGGTGGGAAATAACATATGAAGTTCATCTTTGAAGATTCTTTCTCATCCTGGCCCTTCTGCTTGCTATGTTCTTTCCAAAGAGCTCTGGTTGCCAGCCTTCTTGACAGCATCCAGGTCTCAATTTAAATGTCGGCACCAAGACCATCGTCATTTCATCTACCACAAACAACTCAGTGGTTACACTGAGCTTGTTTTCTTCAATGCATTTATTTATTGTGTATTATACACTATATTTCTTTACTATATAGATGTTATTTATTTGTTACTCTATGTATGTATTATTTATTTATCACCTATGTCTAATTCTTTATCACACTTTGGAGTGTGAAGTCTTCAAACAGCAAGTAATTTGTTCTTATTGTTTACCCACTATTTCTTATCTAGACTAAGGGTGTCAATCTTTGGGAAGGTAAGAATGGCTCACTCAGTTTTACTACACTAAAATCCAGCTCTAGTGTTGTAAGGACACAACTCTCTTTTTCTACCTAAGTTTCATGTGAGAAAAATATTTTATTATATTCATTTTATTTGTTTTTCTCTCTAGAGAGTGACAGATTCTTAGGTAAGTTTATACCATAAGTCTATCTTGTTTCTTAATAACATGTAGGATTTCATCTGGATACAATGACCCCAGATTTCATGAAACTTCTTAGTTTCAATAAAAAACAGAATGACATTTTCTTATTGAAGGTCAAAGGAGAATATCAGTGTCACACCTTTGACTTTTCCTTCCTTCAATAGTTTATTCTAGTAAATTAATGTCCATAATTTCAGTAAGAATCTTCTCATGGAGGTTTTATGCTGCTGATTTTACTTGGATGATGACAATACCTAAATAGACATCTGCTTTTGCGCCAGATCCCAGGACACGGGATTTTCATGGTTCCAGTGCTGGGTTGTTCCAAGCAGTTGACCATAAAAATCTTCCATGATCTTTGGGCAAATGTCTGAGCCTGTGTAGGCATATACTCTCAGCACGCAACCACCACTGCAACTTCTTCCCTTGAGATTCCTTTGAAACTCTGAAAGAAAATAAACAGGTGATTCGATACATCACTTTTCAAGAAGGAACAATCCTATCCCTGGGACAGCCATACCATAATCTACCATGACATTTATTTAAACATGACTCAGGTTTGGAGAGATTAGTCAATGATTAAGAGCATGTTCTACTCTTGCAGAAGACCTGAGTTTATTTCCCAATATTCATGTCAGGCAGCTTACAAACACCTTTAACTCCAATGTCAGGGGATCCAGTGTCTATGGTCTCCAACCTGTACTTGTATACACAAACCCACATGCAGAAACAAATACACATAATTTAAAATAATAAAATAATTCTTTAAATGTGACACATTATGTTTTATTCTTTGATGTGTAAGTCAATTCATAGTCTCCAAAATATCCTGTGCACCTCATCAGAAATGTATCAAATACATGAGCTGTAGATATCTTGTTATAATTACATTTTGACTTGATGACATCTTCCAGTAAGGAAATAAGGATAACGGGAAGCTCAATGTTATGAACTTCTTATTATATGAATTTGCCTGTATCACAAATAATGTTTCAATATGAAATATATGTTTGTACATTAAGTTCTATTCTGAATATATTTTGATGATAGTCTCTTGAGACATTATTAATTCATTTTTTAAGTTGACCAATTTCCTTAAGTTTTTGACAAATACTATCTCAAAAGGCAAAGAACTTCTGCTTAGAAATTTGTCCACCAAGTGGTTGCTATTCAAAGCCCACAGCTTACCTGACTATTCCATATTGAAAAATCTGGTCTGAAGATCATTATTCCTTTAATTGATGGCTACTGTCTTCATCACACAGCTGTTAGCCCATCAAGAAACTGTTAATGAACTTGGCAATACAAATTGCATTAACTTTTTTGCCCTAAGGTTAATCATGGGGAATATTTTCAAATGTGCTTTTTATGTGCTGAGCTTTCCTAATAAATATGATTAAGTAAAATAAGTTGGGAGGAAGAATATCAATACAGTGAAGATTGCTGAACATTAGGCATTGGACTCAGGTTCGAGGAAAGGGAAAGAGATGTCTGTGCATCCCTAGTCTGATGAAGAGCACAGCTCTCACCCAGAGGAGCACCAACTCCATTCAGCTAAGATGTGGAAGTGCTGACCAATACATCAACATCATTGTTTTGAATACGATATCACTGAGAGATTTTTGCATAGGAAATGCAAGCAGTTTACTGGCCTTTGTATTAAAATGGACATTACAATTCTTGCTAGAATAAAAATACTGTCTAGTTACATCTATAAAGACTAACAGTGTTGGAGCAGCAGACTCCCAAGAATAGAACGTGTTTCACTAAAGAGACACAAACTGTAAGTATTACAGGAAATATTAAGTTTAAAACAAAATCTGTCTCCTTACTTTTTAGGAACAACAAAGCAGAATTCATCTGTTGCTGCTGCTTCTATGACGGTCCCTCTTTTAAAAATGTTCTTCGAGATTATTATATAGTTACATAGTTTACCCCTTCCATTTCCTTCCTCAAACCCCCACATTTACCCATTCTTGCTCTCTTTCAAATTCACAGCTTCTTTTTTCATTAATGCTGTCACGTCTGTGTGTGTGTGTGTATGTGTGCACATATGTATTTCTAAATAAAACCTACTCAATCTGTGCAATGTTACTTGTGTGTATGTTTTCAGGGCTGACCAGTTGGGTAACCAATCAGTGTACTCTTCCCTGGGGAAGACTGTTTCTCCCACTCTCAGCATTCTTTAGTTGCCTGTAGCTCTTTATATAGGGTTGAGGGTTCCTGGGCTTTTCCCTGTCTACATTAGTATGCCTATTGTTGCCCTTGTTCAGCTCTTTATCTGCATATGTGTCTTCTATGTGTACAATTACCACAGGTACATAGATAAATGACCATGGAGGCCAGAAGATGGTGTCAGATTCCCTAGGGCTGAAGTTTCAGATAGTTGTGAGCTGCTCTATTTGGGAGCTGGGAACTGAACTTAGATCCTCTGCAAGAGCAGCACGTTCTATTAACTGCCGAGCCTTCTCTCCTGTCTATCTGACTTATATCCATTGTTCTGAGTGCATCATTTTAGCCCTTATTGATTCGTTTGATATTGGACTAATCTGGTAACAAAATATAAGTTATATGGAATTTAAAACTATGAAGATTGTACAGGTCATTAGAAACACATTTTGTGATCTAATGTTCCTTATTTTAGTTTCCATTAGTGTGATAAAAATAATGGCTTTGGATTTAAACTCTGCATCATTTGTCTGGATCTAAAATGATGCTATTTTTGAACATTTTGATATAGTCAATTTAGTCATTTTCTCTGATGTCTGGAATGATGACATCAGTATTGGATATAACAACCACCATTGAAGAGAGAAAATTATTTTATATTTGAATTGGATCCAGGAATTTTTTTCTTTCAAGTACAAAATCAGTACTTCTCAGCTCTTAGCACAAAATGTATTTGCAAAGGTAGAAAACCCAACTGAAACTTCCTGAATTTATCTGTTTTCATCTTGGCTGAAGGGAAAAAAATCACAGAGTAGATGTCAGTGAGGGAGTAACCACGACTCTTCTCTCAGTTGGCAATGGGGGCGGGGGTTTTCGCAGGAGTCACTGAGTCACTGTCTCCAGGCAGACCGTTGCTCTCAGGGTTTGGCACAGTAACATGAAAACATCCATCATCTCACAGTGTTAGCACAGGGTGGAGAAAGGGAGGATTAGAAGTACTCTTACAAATGGCTGAAAGACATTTAAAGAAATACTCAACATCCTTAATCATCAGAGAAATGCAAATCAAAACGACTCTGAGATACCACCTTACACCTGTCAGAATGGCTATGATCAAAAACACCAATGACAGTCAATGTTGGAAAGGATGTGGAGCAAAGGGAACACTCCTCCACTGTTGATGGGAATGCAAACTTGTACAACCACTGTGGAAATCAGTATGGCAATTTCTCAGAAAATTGGGAATCAAACTACCTCAAGACTCAGCCATACCACTCTTGGACATATACCCAAGGAATGTTCAATCATACCACAAAGATACATGCTCAACTATGTTCATAGCAGCACTATTTGTAATAGCCAAAACCTGGAAACAACCTAGATGCCTGTCAACTGAAGAATGGATTAAGAAAATGTGGTACATATACACAATGGAGTACTACTCAGCAGAGAAAAACAATGACAGTATGAAATTTGCAGGCAAATGGATGGAACTAGAAAAAATCATCCTGAATGAGGTAACTCAAACCCAGAAGGACAAACATAGTATGTACTTACTCATAAGTGGATTCTAGATATAAAGCAAAGAACAATCAGACTGCAACCCACAGAACCATGGAGGTTATATATATAGCAGGGAGGACCCTATAATGACTGTGGGTTATAATAAGTTTTGGTTTTACTCAATTACTGAGCAAGCCTCAATGAAACATTTCACTATTAAGATAAGAATTTATACTGTATCAAGCTGATAATAGAAAAATAAATAAATTTTTAAAAAAAACAAAAAACAAACAAAATAAAAATAAAAGTACTCTCATCAATTTTTGAAGACATAATCTTTGTTATTAATTGTGATTGCTGTGGCATACATGATATCTACAAAGTATATTTATCTTGGAACTGAAAATCTATACCTTTTGACCAATGTCTGTCATTTCTGTCACCTTTTCCCTATCCTGGGAGCTGCCAATCTTTCCTCTGCTTCTATGAGACCTGCTTTTTTCAGAATAGGGTCACACACTTTCTATACCTTGCTTATTTCGTCCAGCACAGTGTCATCTAGGTCTATCCCTGTTAACGCAAAGCAGATTTACCTCTTTTCATCTCTAAATCTAGCCACTGTAATATAGACAATATTTACAAATATTGTCCAACCTTGTATAAGTTTGGCATTTGGTTTTTTATTGTTTCCTTTGCTGTTTTAAGTCTTTTTTATTTGACAGAGTCCCATGTGTTTACTTTTCCTTTTGTTGTTGTCATCTGTTTTAATTAAATTTTATTAAGACACAGCCTCAATCTTTGTCTGTGTATTGTCGGACTGTTTTTGTGCTCATACTCTTGCAAGAGTAGCTATGGTAGGTGTATTTATCTTATGAAATATAAAGTGTTCCTATATCGTCCTTTTTAGAAAATGTTTACTTGTCTCTCATCTAGAAAATATGATGAAGAGAAAGGCTATCAGAAGACTCAAACATGATCCTGCTTTGGGATTCCCTGGATGAACATATTATAGGAGGAAGTACCGTCAATAGGAAATGCATGAACTAGTTGCCATGAATCTTTGGCTTCTTCAGACTCTTACTCTGGGTGTTATTGTGTTCTAAATGTCTCTTCCGTTTTCCCTTCATATTTTATGAGACATATCTTTCTGCTAATTTAGCTCCACTTGAGGGGGACTGATGATGGAGCTAGGTATGCCTCATGTCCCCGAAGGAGGTCAGTCAGGAGAGAAGTGACAGAAGATGAAGAAAAATACCACTGTGTTGTATGTGTAAGCCCTAAGCACAATCACTGTGTGTCCACTGTTGTCAGTTCAGTATTGGCGAAATTATTAAGGCCACTCCATGTAGTTAAAAGGAAGGTTTATTTAGTGGTGTAACTTACAAATGAAGGGATAGGTAGGTCACAGGGTATGAGAAAGATGTAGTGCAGTCTGGTGGTGTTCTCTGGAGAACTCTGCTCGGTCTACCTCCAGCGTCCAGGGTCCAGGAACCAAGAGAGCTGGCACATCCGGATCTCGGGTCTTCAGGGTCCTCTCTTGGCCCCGCCTTGTAGGCGTGACAGTTACCAAAGCCTCAATGGGGGTTGGAACTTCCAGATCAAGGTTGGAATGGGTACCCACTACAGTTCAGGGTCTTTTCTTTACTGTAATATGAGGACCATAAACTGGAATATTATAACATCATCTTGATACAGTGGCAAAGCACTGAAGATTTTGACAAGGAAAGAGGTATATTTGGATGTTTTCCTAAGAAGATACAATTTCTTTATTTTTAATTATTTTTTAATTTATTTTATTTTATTTTACAATATAATTCAGCTTTACATATCAGCCATAGATTCCCCCTTTCTCCCTCCTCCCGTCCCGCCCCCCTCCCCCCGGCCCACCCTATTTTTAATTATTTTTATTTATTTTTTAAAAAGGTTTTTTTTTTTTTTTACTTTACATACCAATTCTGGTTCCCCTTCCCTCCCCTTCTCCCACTCCCCACCTCCCCCCATCCCACCCCCCCATTCACTCCTCAGAGAGGGTAAGGCCTCCCGTGGGGAGTCAACAAGGTCTGGCATACTAAGTTGAGGCAGGATCAAGCCCCTAGCCCCTGTGTCAAGGCTGAGCAAGGTATCCCACCCTAAGGAATGTGTTCCAAAAAGTCATTTAATGCACCCAGGATAAGTCCTGGTCCCACTGCTATGGGTTCCCCAAACAGATCTAGCCACATAACTGTCACCCACATTCAGAGGGTCTAGTTCAATCCCATGCATGTTCCCCAGATGACAAGCCAGAGTCCATGAGCTCCCACCAGCTTAGGTCAGCTGTGTCTGTGGTTTTCCCCATCATAATCTTGACCTCACTTGCTCCTGTGATCCCTCCTCCCTCTCTTCCACTGAAATCTAGGAGCTCAGCCCAGTGCTTGGTTGTGGATCACTGCACCTGCTTCCGTCAGTTACTGGATGTAAGTTCTATGATGCGTAGTCACTAATATGATTATAGGGGAAAGTGAGCTCAGGTACCCTCTCCATGATTGCTAGGAGTCTTAGCTGGAGATGCAATTTCTACAATACTCATAATGCATATTGGAGAATAAGAGAAGTTGCTTCAGGAAGAACAGCCAGTACACCCATTAAAAAGTCCCAACGGGTGCCAAGAGCTGGGGGGAGACAAGGAGGAGCAGGTGGAGTGCAGGGGGTGCTTAAGAAAATGATTCCACATCCTGACATAATGTAAATATGTGTCAGGGGACATTAGTCATGATCCCTTAGTGTAGCTGGAAGTTTTCCTTTGTCCCACCTGGCCTGCAGTCCGAACAAATCTCTCTCAACTGCCAGTCCTGCAGCCGCTCAGACCCAAATAAACACACACAGGCTTATCTTATTAAAACTGCTCAGCCATTAGCTCAGGCCTACCATTCACTAGCTCTCACATTTAAACTCAGCCCATTTCTGTTAATCTATGTTGCCACATGTTCCATGGCTTTACCTGTGTGCCATTACATGCTGCTCCCTGGACAGCGGGCTGGCATCTCCTGACTGGCATCTCCTGACTCAGCCTTCCTCTTCCCAGTATTCTCCCCATCTGCTTGTCCTACCTATACTTCCTGCCTGGCTACTGGCCAATCAGTGTTTTGTTTATCAACCAATCAGAACAACACATATTCACAGCATACAGAACATCCCACAGAACCTTAGCATGACCAAGACCAGGGGAATATCTGAACATAAACTAAGTGCTGAGTTTTCAATGCCCTGCAGCACTCAGGTAGAGATGTCCATTGCAAAAGTGGCTGGCTGTGGATGTGCAGGTTCCCACATTCACGAGAATGCTCAGACTTTTGCCTAGTTCTGTTGTCTAAGTCCCCAAATTATTTTTAAAAATCTATTCTTTCCAATGTCTCTGGGGAGGGAGGAATAACCCCAACTTTGTCAGATGGCCCAAAAACATACCTTTAGGGTGTTCACAAAGACAAAAATCTCCAAAGGAGGTTTCTGGAACAAAGCTGGAAGATAGTTTGCTTGAAGACCATAGTATGGGGCCAAGTAGATGTCTTAGCAAGTAAAGGCTTCTGCCACCATGCATGATGACACCTGGGCCACTTGTGTAAGTAAGAACTGACTCTCACAAATTTTCCTCTGACTTTCACATGTGCTCTGTGTCATACACACACACACACACACACACACACACACACACACACACACAATTACAAATGTAATTTTAAAAGAAAAAAAAACCCTGTAGTCTAGAGAGTCTGCTGTTTGTGCAGATTGCCTTTCCAAAATAGCTGCTTAAAGAGCTTCTATCCCGTTTTCCTTCTCTCAGTGTGACACTGACTTCTGCAAGGGTTTTGCTCTGTCTCTCAAATCTTGGCAGGTCTACACAGGGTACTCACACTGTGGAAGTCTTTGGGGTAAGGTATTGGTGCAATACAGGTTCTACCTGGTTCTCTTGGGATGCTTACCACCACGCTGTGAGAGAATAGCTAGATCTGATAGAGGTCATTGTGTGTTTCTGGATTAAAGCTCCAAGTGGGGCCTGAGCTAATAGCAATCCAGTACACTCCACATGTGCTTAGGTGGGCAGTGAGGTTGCTAGTGTAGCACGAATGCTAAATGGTCTTATTAATAAAAAACCTGGAGCCAGATATTGGTGTGAAAGCTGAAAGATCAAAGGAATGGAACAAGCCAGCCACAAGTTCTTACCTCAGCTCAAGAGAGCTAGTTCCTGTATACTCACGCCTTATATACCTCTCTGTGCCCTGCCATCCCACTTCCTCTCTCTGCCCAGCTATATCACTTCCTGTCTGTCTATACAGACTTCTATGGCTAACTAGTGCTGGGATTAAAGGCGTGTGCTACCACTACCTGGCTTCTATGATTAATATCGTGGCTGGCTTTGTCCTCTGATCCCCAGGCAAGCTTTATTTGTTAGAGCACAAATAAAATATCACCACATGCTAGAGTTCCAGACAAGAAGCCATGACATCACGAAAAGCCACCTGAAAAACTGCATCGTGGAGCGCAATCAGCATATAGAACTTTGGCAAAAATGAAGTGATTCCTGTTGGTGTTGGTGTGTGATTCATTACATGACAGTAAAATGCCAAATAAATACAGTAAGAAAAAAAGGAAAAGACGGTCAAGCCTGTGGCCACTGCTCTTTAATAAACCCACGGAAAAGTGGAGTTAATTTTGCCAAGTCCAGCTCTCATGTTCATGTTTTTCTCTTTGGACAAGGGGTTTAAGATTCATTACCCTTCCTTGGTGTGCTGCTGAACTGACAGGGTCCTGCTTTTGCCAAGGAGGTAGTCTATAGGAGCCAGAAGGAAGAGTGTTCAAATTGCAACCTATGCATTTTATTCAAAATAAAACATTATACGTTCTAAGTCCATCCATTTTCCTGAAAGTTTGGTAAGGTCATTTTCTTTTTATCCGACTACTATTCTACTATAGATATATGCCTATGTGTGTATGTACACCAAATTTTCCTTATCCACTATCTGTTGATGGACAACTTGATTGATTCCAATTCTTTGTTGTAGTGAGTAAGGCCTAAATAATATAGTAAATAAAAAATATAATCTCAAAAAGAAAAAAACTGTGTTTCTTCCTCATATGCAGAATCTAGTCAATCTCATATATATATATATATATATATATATATATATATATACACACATGAACAAACATACATGTGAGTACATGCAGCATGCAGAAAAGGGAACAAGAAAGGCTTCATATTAGAAGATGAAGAAGGATTGAGCATAGATAATGGACATGAGTTGTTAAAGAAGATGTAAAGCTAATTGTTTTTCTAGTTCTAATTCTGTCATGGATGTTTCATTCTTGGTATTGGATAAGTGAATAAAATATAGATTCAATAGTAAAAGCATAAAGTCCAATGTGAAGCTTTACAGCTTCAGAATGGCTATTATAATTGTACAGAAGTTCACTAAGATATACACAACTTTGGGTCTTGTTAACTGTGGTGTGACATTTATTTTATTTGCAAGGGTTTTTTTTTAACAATAAAGTTTATAAAATTAAGAAACTAAATTAAGAATAAGCCGTTCATCATTCCACGCATCCACTTCCCAGGAAGTTGGAATGGAGTCAACGAGGTACTGAATCCAAGGGTTGCAATTCATTTTTAGAAGTACATTTCTAGTACACTCTGAGTATTTATCCTTATGCCCACAGAGAACTCTCCTTGCTCATCAAAGAAACATCTCTTTGAAAGAGACAAAATCCATTACAGAAAACCACAATCCATCAAAATACAAGGAACAAATGAGCACACGGTGGTCCATCTCCATCTGATGCATCTACAGCACAGCGCCTGCCCCCAAGACTAGGTGATCACAGCACAGGAGGTAATGGAAAGATTGCAAGAGCCAGAGGAACAGGAAGTTTGCTGTTAGAGTGTGCATCCTAGAAATGCCAGAGAAGCCACACTCATGAAGTCTCATCAACATAGCTGCCCAAACAAGACCTGCACAAGGCTGACACCAATAAACTTGATGACATGGAAGAAAGAATCCTCATGGGGTCTCAACCATGAACTACAGGCAACTAAGGAAGGATGATAATGGGAAAATAGTCATCCCTAGGGAAGAGCATACCAATTAAATAATACCAACTCACTAGCTCTGAAATCATATACATACAGGTTGCATATGGACTGAAAAGTTAGCACTTAAATATTTTAAAATATTTAGGAACATGGTGTGTGTGTGTGTGTGTGTGTGTGTGTGTGTGTGTGTGGTGTGTGTGGACAATTCATGAAAAAGAGAGCAAGGGGTTATATTGGAGGGACTGAAGGAAGAAAAGGGAAGGGAGAAATGTCATGTTTTAATTTCAAAAAAAACTTTAAATATACTTTTAAAAGACTAGTTTTACTAAGTCCCCACCTTGTGTTTAACAGGATGCTTCATCTTTTATGTTTTGCTGATACTGTCACAGATACTCTAAGACCCTACAAGTCTTGCTAAGGCCCTCTGGTGTGCACTTTAATCTAATTATGGCAACAACTCCAGAAGGCTGTCATTCATTTGGATGCTATGAGATGTGTGATTTAACAGGTCACATTCTTGGTCAAATTCCACCCTAGTCAACCAGGATGCAGCTGCTTGAGCATGTCCAAGGATTCAGAAAGTGAATTCATCTGCTTCCAAGCCTGCACTTGCCATTTCATTCTCCAAAAACAAAATTCTCTTCTACTGTAGGGCTAAGAGGAATGTCTCTGGGTTTGCTCTCTACTTCCTCCTCTCGTTTATAGGGCATCGCTCCTCACTCCCCTCCTTATACTTTCTCTTAAACTTTATTTTGTTGTGTGTGAGTGTGCATGTGTGCGTGTGTGTGTGTGTGTGTGTGTGTGTGTGTGTGTGTGTGACAGAGAGAGGGAGAGAGAGAAAAAGAGAGAGAGAGGGAGGGAGGGGAGGCATGGCATGGCATGGTTGTGGACGTTAGAAGACAATTCCACTGAGTCTGTTCTCCCCCTTCCACCTCTACACTGGCTCCAGGGGTCGAACTCTGGCTGTCAGGCTTGCACTGTAAGCACATGTGTCTGTTGAGCCATCTCCATGGATCCCAGAACAAGCCCTTCCTAGTCTACCTTGCTTCCCAAATCCTCCCCTTTCCTGTGTCCCCTGCAACCTTGCCCACAAGTTATGCTCTCTCTTTCAAATGTCTGGCCACTCCCTTCTTTCATGACTCTAACCGTGAAAAAAATAATCCCACTCAAAGATCCACCACCCCTTCATCTTTTTGTCCCTTTAGTGAGTCCCTTTCTCCCTTTCTACCAACACCTTAAACGGAGATGCCTGGCTCAGGTCCTGCCTGCTCCTTGTCGTGGTGGCATTGGAGTGCCACCCACATGAGCTGAATCATCAGGGCTGCCCACTGTGCACTGAAGTGACTTTCAGGCTTATGGCACTTGACCTTTGTGGCAGTGTAGAGATGTTTCACTATTCCATCCTTGAAAATCATTCACCTCCCTGATTTCCAGTAACTCTTGCCAACATCTCGTGGTTTTGTTTCCTTTCTTCCTTGTTTCTCTCCCACTATTTCCTTTGTCTCTGTCTGTTGATGGATCCCAATGGCTCCCTCAGGAAAGGGGATGAGAAGGCGTGGAGTCAATGGCACAAACACTGGGGGTCAGTTGAAGGCAAATAACAAACTCCTTTATTCAATAATAGGGAAGGCCTTATATACCCTCCTCCCAGAAGCACCTAAGCTGTATCCCAATCTGGTGGCATTGTATGGCCATCCCTCACTGGCTGGGCATGATCAAGAACTCTGGCAGCATCTGTTCCTAGGCCCTCAGGCAGACTTCAGGTTGGCTCATAAGGAAGTATGTGTGGCAATTAGTTGGAGCCAATTTCCTCGACCCTATGGGCACGTCCTACTTCACCTGTCTTTTTCTTGTTGGTTTGGAGGGTAGAACTCTAGGCCTAGTGCATGGCAGGCAAGGGCTTTCTTTCTTTCTTTCTTTCTTTCTTTTTTTTTTTTTTTTGATTTTTCAAAACAGGGTTTCGCTGTGTAGTTTTGCACCTTTCCTGAAACTCCCTCTGTAGTCAAGGCTGGCCTCGAACTCACAGAGATCCACCTGCCTCTGCCTCCCGGGTGCTGGGATTAAAGGCATGACAAGGGCTCTCTTTCTACTAGGTCCAATTAGTTACTAACTTTCCCTCTGCTTCCTAGGCATCTCACAAACCTCAACCTTTTTTTTATGCCCCATGCCACTTCCTTTCTCATGTAGATTCACTCTCTAACATTTCCTTTCCCATCATACCATGACATTCAGGACTTTGTATTTCTTGTATTGAGGTATATAGCATATTTTATATCTTTATCTTAACACTTTTCACAGATACTGCACATGAAGATGCATGAGATGGGAGAGAACCTCCTCATTTTCATTGTTGAATTACCTATATCAACCTGGCCCAGGGGCCTGTGAAACCAAGTTTAATTCAGCTGGCCAAATCTGTACACACAGAAGAAATGACACAACCTCCCTGCAGTAAGCTTTCAGGGCCAGACATTTGAATGACCTCTATCATTCACTTCCTTTGTAACTTAAAGAGTACAGTACTTTCTACTAGAGACCACAAAAGCATCCAAAGATATTAAAAGGTTAAGTGACCCCTAAAACAACATTATATCTTCTATAGGCAGGGGTCGAGGTGTATTAATTTATTTCACCATTTCGTATGCAATTTCTGCCCATCTGCATTACATGTGGACTCCCCACAATGAGTTGCCATCAATGTCTGAGTCTGCAGAATAAATCTTGGCTCTGCTCAAGTCAATGGTCTCTTGTGGGTCTCTTGCTTTATCCTTCTGTGATTTTTTTTAGATAAATAAGCCCATTAGGTGGGAGGAGGGAAATTGCAATCCCTAATGATGTCCTGAAATAATGGTGTGGCTCAAAAAGGCAAGTGCTTTATTTTTAGGGACAGGAAGTTAGCCTCAGTATTTCAAGGTTGCAAAAGTGTGATTCATCTTTGGGAAAAACGATGTAAGAAAGCAATATATCCTTTTGAATACAGGTCAAAAGTTGAAGGCATAGCATATGTGATTATATCAGAAATATTGTAATAAATCATAACAATTGAGACATTCTGCTCTTCAATTCTCAGCATAACAAATAGCTCCAGAATATGAGACCATAATTAAAACTAAGATAAGATTAAAGTATTATATCATAACTTATCCTACTACATTTAACCACTTTGATTAAGTTGGAAGAAGTTTTATTGGCTGCTAAAAATACATAAGTAGTTTTCAATTAATTTGTTACAGATAAAAAATAATAAGTTGTCTTCTCTAAATAAATTGGTATTTATATTTCATCATTCTTTTTTATTCAAATATTTACACTTGAAAATTTCAACTTTTGTTATAAATTTATCTCATTATTCCCACAGTACCGAGAGTGATATACCTTATATTTACACAGTGTCTTATTTTCTACTATGTCTTTTTTGACCTATCTCACTATATCTAAGTCTCACATTAATCTTATGAAGTAGATAAGCCAGATATAATTTCACAGATGAAGGAACTGTCACCTCATCCATAGTCACATGAGTAGCAGCAGGACTGGGGGAAATTCTGATATTTAGCCTAGTGCTCTTTGAAACTCATCAACGATTCCAAACTCAGAAAATAAATCTCTCTCTGACTTTTCTAGAAACGAGCATTGGATTTGCAGGGAGTGTGCAGATTCTGAATTGCTTGCTGACTTTTGATCACTCCTTTCTTTTTGCCATTTCAAAACCGAAATGGCAAAGCTTGGGAAGGTGTCCAAGTTTTACGCAGTGAAAACTTCACTTCTTGGGACTTGGAAAAGTCCACTTGATTCTGTCAAAGTAGGGAAAACTGTCACTCATGTAAAATTCATAAGACAAATGAATTTTTAAAACTTTCAAAGATGCCCAAGTTATAACCTCACAAACTGTGTTTCAAAATGCTCCAGTGGTCTTCTGCATCTAGCCAACACAACATAACTTGTACCAGAAAGGCCCTCTCATAAGAAACAGATAAAACTGGATGAAAATTATGAAATAATTATTTTCAGATGCTAAGAAAGAGTCAGCACAGGTCTGTGAACCATGAGTAAAGAAACCATAAGATAAGCCTTCCAGGGACCCAGCAGCCTGTCTGGGAACACTGGCCAGTGGTTCAGGGAGCTGTGTCCTGAGGCCACTATTAGAGCTCTGAGCTACAGTCTCTTTCCCCCAGGAAGCATGTGACCCTTTCTTCTTTGTGCCAACTCTCCACAGTTTGTCTAATGAAAGCGATCGCTGGTGACCATGCCACGCAGAAAAGCAAGCCCACCCTTGTCACTTAATTCCTTTCACTTTCATTCATGTATTGCATTTGCCACTTCTTAGCTTTATTTCATTATATTTGCTTGTTTGTGGTCCATTTCCCATTAGACTGGAAGTTTCACAGTAGCACTACTTCTGATTTGCCTACTGCTACACCTATGCTCCTGGCACAAAAGAGAGACTGAGTCTACATTTGTTTAATGGAACTGGTGATTTGTGTTCATACAAATATTATCTTTATGCTTAAATGTATCGGTGTCAAAAATGAGAGTGGCATATTAATAAGCATGTGATATAAGTAGGTAAAACCAAAAATCCCTTAGGGGAAATGAAAAGATGCTGATACGCACAAAGAAAAACAGAAAGAGATCTAGTAATGATCTTTGGCATTGTCACTTTGCTTGGAGTTTATGTTCTTGAAAACATTTTGCCATTTTGCAAGTTCCATGCTGTTTTCTAAGTGATGTTCCTCAAATATTGAACTGAGGTTGCATGATGACATCAGCAAGTGCCATGTTAAACTGATCCTGCCTCCTAGTTTCTGGTACATGAGAACCCATCTCTCCCTTTATGCAATCAACAAAAATAGGCTAACACTTCATATGTGTCAGGGACAAATACGTTTGAAGTTGAGGACGAGCACAGCAGGGATGAAGCCAACAGTCTACTGAGGGAAGCAGATCTGAGAACAAGTATGGAGGACACTGACTAGTATTAAAGTAGAAGTCTGTACAGATTGCTAAGGAAACTCAACAAAGGGCATTTAACTTAGACCAGCTATAGGGAGAAGGACTGTAAGAAAACTATGTATATGCTGAGCCCAAAAACATGTGCTTATTTTGTATGCAGAAGGAAGCAAAGAAATAAGAAAAATCCACAAGTCCAGATATATATGAAAGCTCACACTGTGGACATCTACAGGAAGTTCTGTGTTGGACCAAAATCAATATAAGAATAAGTAAGAGGCCAGATCAAGAATATTCAAACAGTTCATTAAAGAAATAGATCTATTCATAGACTGTTGCTTGAATTCAATTCAAAACAATAAGGACCTGATCCAAATTAATAACGGTAGGGAGAAAGAGATGGGGAAGCATGATGGATGAAAGGGGCAGAACTAACCATGAGTCTTAGTAGTTGATCAAACACCAAATGCCATGGGCAAGGAAGGACTGGGTTTTCTGAGTAGATGGCTCTGTGGATGCTATGCCTTCACTAAGAGAGATCCATTGGTGACTATCATTTATGTTGGTGATGTTTTTGTGCATATCCCAAACTCAGGAAAGTCCTGAGGACTGACATCTCGCTTTCCTTACAGGCAAAATGAGTATGCAAACATGTTTATCTTTTTGATACATGTACTGTGAAGTCATGGGAATAGATAAAAACATATCACAAAACAGCAAAGGACATTACATTAAAAGTGCTGCTCTGATTGGCATTTCATTGCTGTAATAAACATCATGACCAGAACAAGTGGGTCTCTAACTCTTGTGCCTGCTCTTGGGACACTTTTTATCCTGTTGGGTTGCCATGTCCAACTTCAATATGATAGCTTTTGCTTCAACTTATTATATTTTTTTTTTTTTGTTTTTCGAGACAGGGTTTCTCTGTGTAGCTTTGCGCCTTTCCTGGAGCTCACTTCGTAGCCCAGGCTGGCCTCGAACTCACAGAGATCCGCCTGCCTCTGCCTCCCAAGTGCTGGGATTAAAGGCATGCGCCACCAATGCCCAGCAACTTATTATATTTTATTTTGTCATGTTTAACTGTTGTCTCTTTGAAGCCTGTTCCTATCTAATGAGAAACATAAAATGGAGTGGATCCAGAGGGGAAGGGAGGAAGGAGGACCTGGGAGGAGTGAAGGGAGGGGAAACTATAATCAGATTATATTGTGTGAGAAAAGAATCTATTTTTCAATAAAAGGAAAAAATATTAAAATAATAATGAATACCACATAATAATAACAATAATAATTATAAAACAGCACATAGTCTCTTTAGCGCTATAGGTATAATAGAGCTACAATGTTGTGATTGTCTGGGGTAAGTCAACAGTAATCTACTCTTTTTCTGCACAGCTACGTATATTTTTAAAAAATTGAGTCCTCTTTATTGAGTTGACTCCCTCAAGTAAATTAAAATTATAACCAAAATAAATAAATAAATGATTGAATGAATGAATACCATGACCAAAGAAAACTTCAGGCGGAAAGGTTTAATTGGTTTACAGGTTATACTGTAATATACTTATCATCAAGGGATGCCACAGCAAGAGCTCAGGGCAGGAACCTGCAGGCTGGACTTGAAGTGACATCACAGAGGGATGCTGCTTACTGACTTGCTTCCTCTGGCTTGCTTACCAGCCTTTCTTCTACAGACCAGTCCTACCTACCTAGGGATGGCACCACCCACTACAGGCTGGGCCCTCCTATGTCAGCTAACAATTAAGAATGCTTTGCAGACATGGCCACAGGCCAATATGATCTGAGAAATTCTTCAGTTGAGGATCCCTCCTCCTGGGTGACTCTAGGTTTGTGCCAAGTTGACAGCTGAAGCTATCTCTAACAAGTGGCAAAAGGCAATTTTCAAGTAAAATATGTGTATAGAATTTCTGTATAAGCAAACATCTTTTCTTGTTCCAGATCCAAGTGGGATGTAACTAACTTCTGACAGTGATTTCAAACACGAGTTTCTTTCAAAATAAAGGGAATTACCTGAGCAGTAGAGACACTGATGCTGAATATCTACCAGTTGTAAAATATGAGAGGAAACTTTGTGGACATGGGCTAGTGATAGAGGCTCCATATCTTCAACAAGGATCACTTTCCTTCAGTCTGACTTTTATAACAGACTGCTGTTCTCTACAAATTCTACTCCCAACACCCCCTCCTTCCCTGCTTCCATCAGCACAGTAGTGTAATATTAGCTACTTAGAATGTACATCACAATCTCATGATTGATCTTCAACAATCTGATAAATCCAGAGTGAATTCAAATGTGATTCTACCAAGCTTTATGGTGTATTTCTGGTGGTAAAGTGATTTTTGGTTTTTTGTTTGTTGTTTTTAAGAATTTATCTTATTTTACTTTAGTATATGTGTCTATGTATGTGCATGTGAATATGTTTATGCAAGTACCCATAGAGGCCAGAAGGGGGCATTAGACCCCAGAAGCTGGAATTAAACATATTTGTTGAGCCACTTGATGTGGGTGCTGGAATCTGAATGCCACTTGTTCACCTCTCCAGACTACTGGGTATAAAGTTTTATAGTATTTGCAAGGATAAAATAATTGATATTCATTTGCACGAAGAGTTCCCAAATTGTACCAACTTCAAGTTCTATACAGCTGGCTCTGCCACTAGGTAAGGATTATAAATCCAACGTCACAGGAAATAGATTAATAAAGTTAATGTAATATTTGTGCTGGCTAGTTTTATGTCAACTTGACACAAACTGTAGTATTTTGGAAGAGTTCTCTCATTTTCTCATTGAGAAAATGTCCTCATCAAACTAGCCTGTGGGGTCATTTTCTTGATTGAAGACTGATGTAAAAGGGTCTAGCCCATTGTGGGTGGTGCCACCTGCTGGGCTGATAGTACTGGGTCCTATAAAAAAAAAAGTAGTAAGCAAGCCATATATGGAGTGTCTTAGTTAGGGTTTCTATTGCTGTGAAGAGACACCACGATCACAGCAACTCTTACAAAAGGAAAACATTTAATTGGAGTGACTACTCCAATTTCAATTTCAAAGGTTTAGACCATGATCACCATGGCAGGACATGGCAGAGTGCGGGCAGACATGGTGCGGTGATATACTGTGTACCCTAATAAAGCTTTCCTGAAGATCAGAGAATAGAATAAGTCACTAGATTAGACATAGAGGTCAGGCAGTGGTGGTACACACCCTTAATCTTATCACTTGGGAGGCAGAGATCTGTCTGGATTTCTGAGAGTTCAAGGCCACACTGGAAACAGAGCCAGGCAGTGGTGTTACACACCTTTATTCCCAGTACTGGGAAGCACATGTGCCTTTAATCCCAGGAAGTGAAGTCTGGGCAAAGAAAGGTATATAAGGCGTGAGAAAACAGGAACTCACTCTCCTTAGGCTGAGGATTCCGTAAGAGGTAAGAACGAGTGGCTGGCTGCTCTGCTTCTCTGATCTTTCAGCTTTCACCCCAATATCTGGTTCTGGGTTTTTTATTATAACACCAATTAAATTTTGTGCTATACATGGTACTGGAGAAAGAGCTGAGAGTTTTACTGGCTCAGGCAACTGGAAAAAAAACTGTTTCACTGTGTGTGTGTGTGTGTGTGTGTGTGTGTGTGTGTGTGTGTGTGTGTGTATGTCTTGAGCAGATATGAGACCTCAAAGCTCTCCTCCACAGTAACACACTTCCACCAACAAGACCACACCTACTCCAAAAGGCCATATCTCCTAATAGTGCCATACCCTTTGGGGGCCATTTTCTTTCAAACCACCACAGGGAACAAGCCAGTAAGCAGCACATCTCTATGGTATCTGCTTCAGTTCCTACCTCCAGTTCCTACTCTGCCTTCTTTAGTTCCTTCCTGACTTCTCTCAGTGATAGACTACATTGCCTTGAATTATAAAATGAAGCAAACTCTTTTCTCCCCAAGTTGTTTTTGCTCATGATATTTAATTGCAGCAATAGAAACCCTAAGTTAATATTTTATTCATCAAATTTTTATCAGTCAGAAAGGTGGTCCTCACACTCAGGTCTTCTGCAAGTTCTCTCTACTCTAACATGTGTTCTCTATCTGTTAACACATTTCAGTGACCCAGTGGAGAGTTGAGAACCTTATGGTTCAATACAGAGTTAACAATTACAAAACCACATCCTTGAGGAAATATTGCCAACAGACACAATAGTGGGACACAGAGAAGAAGTTCTTGGTGTTTATTTTTAAATAATTCACTCACGGATGGTTGAATTGTGCCAAGTACTATAAACATTTGCTCATGTAAAAGAAAGTTGTTTTCCTTATGTGAAGAAATTAAAATGTAGGAGACAGACCACTTCTGTTTATTCTGCATTCAGTTATTGATATTTTTATGGCTTGGACTGCATGATTAAATATCTAGCACCTCCCTATGTTCTAATCTACATAAATTTGAATCAGACATTTGGGTTCAGGTTTTATTCTCCATCCTTTGAGTCCTTTCCCGTCAAGTGCATTAGCACCTTCATGTCACTGAGAATTTTTGCCCTAAATTTGAATAATGGGAAGAGAATCATTTACTCCAGCAGCTGAATTTTTAATTAATTAATTTATAGTATCATACTTGCACACATACACTGTGAGCATATTTACCCATTCGCCTCTTGCACCACCCGCCCGCTCTGAAAACTTTTTCCCAATTAGTCCCCTTCCTAGATTCCTCTTCCTTCCTCCCACCATGTTTTCCTCCTTCCTTTCCTCCCTTCTTTCCTTTTTTTTTTTCCAGGTCACATGTAGGCAGTCACAGGTGCTGTGCGTTTGTGATGCTTTAAGCACACCCACGCTGTTTCCAGAAGTCAGTGCTCCACTGCTCTCCTCCCCATCCTCTCATTCCCACAGTTCTGCTACCTCTTCTCCCTCGATGCAATCTGGGCCTCGGAGGTGTGATATCAATGTCCCACCTAGAGCTAAACATTCACAGTTGAGTTTTTAAACCTTCTATTTCCTTATGTAAGCCTTAACATACCATGAAATTAATTTTCAGTCTCTCTTTTAAAAAATTAAATTCTGTCTTCAATAAGGGCCAGAGAAGCAAGCACAGTTGTGCATGAGAGAAAGTACTTTATTATTTCCATATTGCCCTGGGATTCTTTGAACAAGCAAATTGTCTCTGCTTTGGAATCCTAGCCATTTATACAAAGCAGCATTTATTACCTTCTACTTCCAGTCTTTTCTCTTTAAGGTAACTTACAGGAAACCATGGCTCTGTGAATAGAGTAACTGAATAAGAGCTATGGTTCCGTTTAGTAGTTGTGTGAAATTAGCAAGGTGCTCGAACTCTTCAGAATCCAGCTTCTCCTGTTAAATATGCATTTAAATACACACAGGTAGTAAGTGAGTGACCTCATGCAATATTTTTATCGTGTTTTATTTGACAGAAATAAGTTTGCTCTGGGACTCTGACCTCAAGGTCATTGAATGTATACAAGTTTAGAAAGCAATATCATGAATTATACTCTAAATACATAAAGAATTTAGTCACACTTTTCATCTCATGCTGCAAACCATAGGAAGCCTGATATATATTTTCATTAATTGGAAATGATTCCACATTCAATATTTCCTTTCGTTTGGGAAATATCTACTTAGGTAGTAAGTATTGCTATCATGTAAGACTGGGTTTTGTCTTGGTCTCAGAATCTGACTGACCTTGAATGATACCAAAAAGGCATTATTGATTACTCAATATTAGTATGTGATTTCTTGATACATCATCATCCTTAAAGTCAACTTCAATAAAAGCTTTCTCATTGTATGGTGATAAAAATCATGGCAGTGGCTAAATGTACAATTAAACATAGGCGAAGTCTAACTTGAACCTGGAGCCATGAAACTAGACCAGAAATGTATATATAGTTGAGTGCACTAAAAGCTTCATCAGAGATGGACACAGGTTAAGTGGAGTGGTCAAGGAGCTTCTTTGATGAAAAACTAGAAATCAAGGCTTCTAATTACTGTCTACTGACAATAGAAACTACTCCAAACATTCACAATAAAATAGCTAATGCTTAAAACTGCTAGGGTCAAGGAGAGACTATGTTTAAAATATAGGTGGGAAACAGCTTTAGATTTTAATTGGACATTGACCAAGATTTCATCTTATGCTTTGATCCACATGAATGGGGTTAAAATTACGTAATGCCTATGTTCTTTGTTCCAATACAAATTTTTCCACCAGACTCTGAAATCCTAGTTAAACATATTTAATTTAGTTGCTTGCTTTTACTTGCAGTACTGATCATAAATTGAAATTTAATTATAAAAAGCATTTGACTAAATTAGCCTCAGAGTTCCTTTTATTGTTTTTATGCAGCAGATTAAAAATAATAATAAAATCAGGGGGGAACCCTAATAGAACAACCTCATATCCACTTTCTACCCATGGACTGATCCACATTAGAGTCCACTAAAGGGTCTGATGAGACAAACATCAGAAGGATGGTCAGGAAGGACAGCTAGGAGCATATTACAAAGTTGTGACTGCCAAGATGACATCATCATTAAACACTGTCGGTTCTGCACAGTTATATGTCAGATGTACTGGACACATTTAATCTAGACAAATGTAAAGCAAGTGAATTCATGTAAGAACTTAGCTTCATGGTGTTGACTTTGCCACTGGAATAGGGAAAGAGGCAATATGTGTTGTCCCTTATGCTACAGCTGTTCCTAGATTGTTATGTGGCAGTTGCAAATAGCATGCTCTTCTCACAAATGCTTAACTCCACCGTAATGATAGCCTCTTTAAAATGTAGACATCATCCCAGTTGTTCACATCCAAGAGAGGATTATATAGGCAGGTGGACATTTGAATATCCAAAGAGAAGCTTTTTCCCTGATAATAGAGATAGTTTCTAAATCTCATGGTGGTAATAGGGCCTGACTGAACTCTAGTCTCAGGTATCCCTCTAATTAGTGTTGTAGAACCCTCCTAAACTCCTGGGGCTCGGTATCCTCCTAACTAAAATATTGGTCATTATGGTCCATCCTACACCAGAGTTCAATTCTCCAAACTGTCTAACTTCCTTGCTCAAAGGCTGTGCTCACAGTTCATGTTTCATTGTTATAAATTTATGGCTATAATTTTTCTCTATTGAAGAATGGGGAATACACAAACAAATGAGTCAATTACAAATGGTGATGCTTATATTGCAGACATGTCTAATGTGCCTTGTTCATTTTAGAATGCCTAATATGTATTCATTTACATTTCCATATCTATCAACAGCATGAACAAAAGACATTTCTTCTAGAGAAGAAGAGACTCTCATTGTTTTTGTGAGGTGTATTGTTTTGTTTCTTCCTGTTTTATATTTATACAGGAAGAAGAAGCTATAGTTTCACACATATTCTACTCAGAAAGTAAAAATGGTGATTTCTGGGAAGAAATCAAATAGAAAATAAAATTGAAAGAGAAAGTGTTATAGAATTTCCAGCTATTAAATAGCATGTTCATGAATACTTTAAGTGGATATTTTAAGTGATTATCTATGTTAAGTAGATATCAATTTGTTATTATTGTTGATTCTATGAAGTATATTCTGAAGCACTTCACAGAGGCTTTAATGTAAACTTTGGTGATTACAATAACCCCAAAAAGTTATTCACTGAGAATGTTTAAAATGTGATGAGGAAATGCTGTGAACTTGCAGCTATGCTGGGAATTCACAGATGTACTTCTCAGAGCTCATCCGTGCCCACAGTCTGGGATTACTGCTCTCCATGAGCTGCCTCCGTGCGCTCATTTACCTAACTCAGTACAACACCGGATGAAGTCTGAACAGCCATTTCTTCATCAAAGTCATTCTCATTTCACTAATGTTTATTTCATGAATCCAATGGGCATTGGCCTTCCTTGCCTTGGTCAATTTGAGGTTGGCTGCAACTTCTTAGTTTTCTAGGTAAAACAAAGCAAAAGAATACAACCTGAGAGGCTTAAAGCCAGAGAAAGACACTTTAACAGCATTCAGAGACTCTGAGTAGATGTCTCCTTGCCTCCTCTTAGCTTGTGACAGTGGCCACTAGTCCTCAGTGTTTCTGACCTGCAACTGTCTCAGGGAAGCCACAGGCCATCTCCCTCTTAGATATCTACATCACAACACGGCATTTTCTTTTTCATATGAGGATATCTGTCTAGTTGGATTAAGCGCTTAGCCTACTCCAGTGTGACCACATCTCAACCAATTATGTCTTCAATGGCCCGATTTTCAAGCTGGCTCATATTCTAGGTACCAGAAATGAGGACACACACACTTCAACCTGTAATTGTGAGAAGTCTTGCATTTTTCTTTGATAAACCCTCAAACCCCATGCTTGAGCATCTCATTGGTCTCTTCTCTGGGATACTTCAGCCTCCTCCTCTCTTCTTCCTTAGCCTCTCAACATCAGTGTACCCAAGCCCCTGCTCATGGCACTCATCCTATAGTCTATGGGCCATCTGCTGAAGCCATCCATGCCCCAGATTTTACTATGGGCTACTCAGTACTTCTCATCATGGCCTCTCTTCTGAGCTCAGAAATGCAACTGTCTCCTTAAAATAACCTCTTGGCTATGTCATAGGCATGTCTAACCCACTGCTCCCAAATTCCACTGCTCACCCCACACTCCAACTGTGCTATCTCAGTTGTCTCTAGCTCAGATTCTGACACCCACACCCCCAGTTGTTCATGCCAGTAACCTGACAATCATCTTGCGTCTATTCCTCCTCAAAATATATCTTGACTCAACAGAGCTTTCTGTTTCGCTTGCCAACACTCTAAATTGAGCCCCACCGTAACTCTCCTGAAATCGTTACATGCTGGGTAAATCCCAAAGTCCATACAAGGCCTCCAGGGCTCCTTCCATCATTTGCTAGATCTCTCTGATGATAAAAGTTGACAAAGCCCTCTAAAGAATAAGTGGCCACCTATGTGGATATGACATCAACCTCCAAACCCCTTTCCTGAGGTTGTAGTTAACCTTCCCTGGTTGGTAGTATTCCCAGGAAGAGGGTTCAAGGCAATTTAGTCCTTCTGGAGGACTCTTCTTTAGGAAATAAAGGGAACACAGGAAGTTTCTGCCTGCATCCAGTGTCCCCATGTGCCTCAATTCAAAGTAATCAACATAACAGTGTTATGTTTGGGTTTAGCATTTCCTAAATTCCATCAGCAAAACTATTGCAAAGGAAGTAGACAAGTCCCTGACCTCAGATGACTAATCCAAGGTTATATAGCATAAGAATTAGTTACAAGGGACTGAATGAGTCAGTGAGTGAATAGTGATAGTATTCATTTTAACGTTTTAATTCTTCCTTAATGTAGGAGGAATTAAAGTAGACTTTGTTGAGATTCTGATCTCATCCTTCTTATGCTGACCAAGGTGTGAGATAACTATACTGCCAAGACCTCTTCCCCCACACAAACATTCTCCTACATCCTAAACCGTTTTCTATGCTTTTTTTCATTGTCCATCCATAAGGTTAAAAACCAATTGGTATTGTCCAATTCATAGCTACACTTGAAGGATCCCAAGATTTTTGGCACTGGCATGAAGGGAGTGGTGCTGAAGAGGCAACAGTGCTGGAGTCTATGGGTCTGGATGGTACTCTCACCTTGGTTGACTGTCATTCCGGCCTTCACTGGGCTATTAGCAGCATCAATAGACAGTAAGGGAAAACAGGAATGCTACTTTAATGGTATATTCCAAGACAGACCATAACTATTAAGGTTCTGTCCATTATCTTGCTTTCTGGGTTGGTTTATTTACAAAGGCCACTGAGTCCACAGCATGCTAATTGCCATCTTGGAAAAGTGAAAATTCTTTCGAAAACCTCTTTCATAGCCATGACAAAGAAATGATATTTACTTTGAACAGTTTATTTCAAGTCCTTTAAATATGAGTTTAGTGATAAGACAATCATCAAAACAAGTCACGTCAGTAGCAAAGTGTGTTGATGAACAACCCTGCTACTTTCGCCACATTTGCCACGTTAGTGATCTTGTCAGTCTCTTTTTAAATTTCTTCATCCCTTATTACCAGCCTGCCTCCCCTTCACGTACATCCAAACATCTGACCTGCCTTTAGGACTCGGCTACCAAAAGGCATTCCATTGTCCCTTATTGCCCATTGCTCTTGCCGCTAGCCCAGATGAGGCCAGAGCTATTACATCTAACCTAGGGTGTGACAACCCTGTGGCATACTCCTTACCCCACATCATTGCCTCTTTAGCCATCCTTCCCTCATCCCGCTAACATCTGCAGCTTTGATTATCTACACAGAGGCCATCTATAACCCATGGTTACATTAACTACTTGGCTTATGGAATAAAATGCAGAAACTTACCTTGGAATTTAAAGGCTTTCTACCATCTGTTTCCACCTTAATCCCCCTTGTTTTTAGTTTTATAGCTCATTCACACTTCCCAAACTTTCTATTGCTGTTCACAGAGTGCCTTTCATTAGAAGACTTTTTTCCCATGCCCATACTCCACCTGTTTATATGTCTAAACTAGAGATATCAGTGTTTTTCTTTATGAATTTTCTGATATCTTCTAGAATAGCTGAAGTATATGTTTAATTACTATAATTGTTAGCCTTACTCTTCTACTCTGCCCATGGCCGTTTACAGCATTGGCTTTCTGCTCAGTGTCAGAGAACTCCTTTCAATCAATAATGTCTCGAGGTGACTGCTACCACTTACTTCTCCTGGAAGAATTATGCTACTTCTTAACTGCTTCTAATTATCTGGATGGATTTTTTCTTCAGATTGTGGATTAAAATAATACCCCCAGCATACAGTGTTAAAAATCTCCACCTGAAAACATTATTTTCAATGTCATATAATTGGATCACAGAAAGAGTATTTAATTGCCTCAGGAAATACCTACATTTAACTTTGCTTTTACAATTAATTACTTACCGGACTAAACTCAGTAGAACTGCATGTTTACATGCCGAGTGTGTTCCACCAGAAAAGATAAACCCAACGTTAGGATTTTAATGATCTGTAGGACATGAATGTTTTATCTGACCTAGTCAATGTGTTCTAGCATTCCTTCCCTAAACTGTGTATAAATAACCCCACTTCTCAGTAGGCTGCTTCTTCTAGCTTGCTGTCTTTGTAGGTCTCTCATTAGGGGGTTCATACACCTCTGAGTCACTCAATTCTGTATTTGCATAATGTTACTGTTTGAATGTGAAATATGTGAAATATCCCCAACAGGCTTATGTATTTGAATACTTGGTCCTCAGTTGCTGGTGTTGCTTGGGGAGGTTACAGAATCAATACAGTGTGGAGCCTAGCTAGCAAAGCAGAACACTAGGAGCAGGCCTTAAAGGTTTATATTCACCTCTGGCTCTGGTCTCTGTTCTCTATTTTTTTTTCAAGACAGGGTTTCTCTGTGTAGCTTTGGAGCCTGTTCTGGAACTCACTCTGTAGACCAGGCTGGCCTTGAACTCACAGAGAGCTGCCTGCCTTTGCCTCCCAAGTACTGGGATTAAAGGTGTGCTGTTCTCTAACTTTTGACATGTGTGAAGAAGTAGCTATTCATGCCACCACACCCTCCCTACTACGAGGAAATGAAATCTCTCTGCAACCACAAGCCACAATAAACTTCTTCTTTAGGTTGTGTCTGTAAAGTATTTCACCACAGTAATGAGAAAACCAAACTAATGTGCATGAAAATGGTGAATTTTAACTTTTTATTATGCATTAACATCTTCATTGGAAGTATTTTAGAATTATTTAATTTTCATAAGACCCACAGTCTCACATACTTTTCCGTGTTATTTATTTTTTTATAGCTATTATCCTCAAGAGGGCTGGGCCCATGAAGAAAATTCAGCTTTGCATCTGCAAATAGCAGATACTCAAACATATCATTTGAGTGTGAGGGGAAAAATGGGCAAAAAGTTGACTTTTTTATAGTGAACACTACTTTAAGAAGGAATTTTAATAGGTAAAATTATGTTAAACTCCTATTTAAAGTATAAGTATATTCTCATATTTTGTTATAAATAGGACTTCAGAAACCTTCAGTGATCATGCTTAGCTTTGATATATTCTTTTAATTTTACAACAGCATCTGAGGAGGCCATTATTATCACTAAAGAGAGGGTCTCAGCCTGTCAACAACCACTTCTATATCAGTTATTAAAACAAATTGGGTCAATCAAAATAAAACACTTGTATAGAAAGCAAATTGGAAATTTTACAACATAATTTTGGCATGCACAAAGCAAATACTGCTGATAAGTGTGTAAAAACAATATAATAATTCAATGTCTCTGTTTACTTTCTTTGATGTGTATGGGTGTTTTGTCTACATGTATGTCTGTGCACCATGTGAGTGCTGGGTGGCCACAGAGGCCAGAAGAGGATGTCAGCCCTCCTAGAACTGGAGTTAACAGATGGCTGTGAAATGCCCTATGGGTATTGGGAATTGAACCCAGGTCTATTGAAGCAATAAGTTCTTCAATAGAGCCATCTCTCCAGTTCCCAATGTCCTTATTTTTAATTCCACATTCAGGACTTGCTTAAGACCTGAGATTACCTGCATCAAATAATCCATCTAATGAGACAGCAGGAGAACACAAGTATCATTTTGACTTGATTGATCCAAGTAATTCTTACTCAAGAAAGTAAGATGTTTAAGCAATAGTGAGCCGTACCATTTCAGCTTCAGAAAATCCTTGTCAGCCAGCTTTTCAAGGTAGCTATCGGGGCAGCAATGGACTCACCTCCACAAACTCCATGCTCATCAGCACCAGTGGGGTTGACACCTAATCTATACTTTGCCTAGTCCTACCAGACCCTGACTTGAGAGACCTATATCAAGACATTTGCTTCAAAATTCAAAAGCCTATTGTTAAAAACAAAGCAAATAAACAGAAATCCTTCCTCCTCTTAGCATGAAAATGCCCCTTTGCTGTTCTGGGAAGAAGTCAGTCAACATTCTGTAATAAAAGACCTCAAAAGAGTTTTGTGGTGCTGCAAAGCTGACTACAGAGCAGACTTTCCAGTAGTTTCCTAATTGTTACGCTGCAGGGTATCACCTTATACTAAATTCGTGGATTATGAGTTTGTTATTATTTCAGGGTGGTTTGTCTCCCAGGGTCCATGTGCTATTGGGAATCTCGATCCCCAAGGGGACAGAACCAAGAGGTAGATGACAGAAGCATAAAGAGGGGTGTTCTGGGAGGTGACTCCGTGATGGAGACTATGCCAGAGGTTGTGAATTCTGTCTCAGAAGATCAGTTAGTTGGTTGCAGAAGTACATTAGTTATTACAGGAACCAGTTGTTAAGGGGCAGTGGTTCTCAACCTTCCTAATGCTGCAACCCTTTAATACAGTTCCTCAAGTTGTGGTGACCCCCAACCATAAAATTATTTCCATTGTTACTCTGTACCTCTAATTTTACTACTCTTATGAATCATAGTGTAAATATCTGATATACCGGATATCTGATCTGTGATCCCCAATGGGATCATGACCCACAGGTTGAGAACTGCTGTTATAAGGTCAGGCTGTCCTGTGTTTGTTCCAGGCTGTACACACACTTCCTACTCCCAGAAGTTCCTACCATATGATGTCATCTGCTATGAGAAGCAATGAGTAAGCAGATGATGTCATCGTATATGATGTCATCCACCATGAGAAGCAATGACTAAGCAGATGATGTCATCGTATATGATGTCATCTACTGTGAAAGGCTCTGACTAAGCAGATGGTGTCATCATCATATACTTGGACCAGAACTATGAAACAATCAATCTTCTTTTGTTTATAAAGCACCCAACCATGGAGTTTCCTTTGTATTGCTGTAATTAAATAGCCCACCAAAAATGGACAGAGGACAGAGGGAGAAAGGATTTTGCTGCTTGTAACTCTAAGTTAAAGTCCATCATTGTAAAGAAGCTGATCACATCACATGCACAGTCAAAAGCAGAGAGAAATGAATGTATGCGTGATGGCTCACTTGCTTGCTTATCAGAAATCAGTTTGATTTCTCCACTTGTCATAACAATTCAGGACTCCCTGTCCAGGTAACGGTGCCCCACACTGGGCTAGTTCTTCCCCTATCAATTAACTTAATTAAGACAACCCCCAAAGACATGTCCACAGTCTAATTCATATAGACAAGACCTCTCTGAGAGTTTAAGTTACATCAAATTGACAAAGCTAACCATCAAATCAGTCCCAATGTTTTGTTATAACAACACAAATAGAACACAGCCCTACTGAGTAAAACACTTAAGTGAGGAGCTGGAGAGAGAAATCAGCCATAGAGAATAATTACTATTCTCATAAAGAGCTTGAGTTCAGTCACCAGCACACATATTGAGAGTCTCACAACTGCCTGTAACTCCAGCTCCAGGAATCTGACACTTATGACCTCAGGCAGGTACCTGTACTCCCATGTACATACCTACACACAGACACATACAAGTATATAGAATCAAAATAATAATAATGATGAACCTTTTAAAGACCACATGAGAATAGGAAGAAGCAAAGTGCTAGAGAGGCCCACAGAAATCCACAAAGATGCCCCCACAATAGACTGCTGGCAATAGTCGAGAAATAGCCCGAACTGACCTACCCTGGTGATAGGATGGCCAAACACCCTAATTGTCGTGCTAGAAACCCCATCCAGTGAC
>CABHPP010145403.1:0-22555 GCA_902168425.1 Peromyscus attwateri
GTGTGTGTGTGTGTGTGTGTGTGTGTGTGTGTGTGTGTGTGTGTGTGTATGTGTATAGGGGAGTGGCGGTAATTGCTGAGGCATCTGTGTTGGATTCTTCACTCAGAACCCAACATGGATGCACATTAATATGAGTTATGTAGAAAAACAGGACTTCTCTGTCCTAAAGCCAGGAACAGGTTTGTAGGAAATCTCCTTCAGCAAACAGGAATTGAATGATTACAAATTGTCATTATTTCTGGAGGAAAAAAAAATCTGCTGTTAACTAATAGCTTGTAAGGGGGAAGAGTTTGCTATCATCTTAGTGAAATATGAGTGTACTCTGAAGAATTCATTAGAAAATCAATGCAAAAGACATAATGTTTGACTCAAAGCTACAATTCCACATTCATGTCATATTTCTAGAGAACTTAAAAACTCCGTAAGAGAAATTACTTCAAAGGCATTGTGGGGGATGGAGATGTGACTCAGAGGTAGAGGAGTTGCCCAGAATGTGTGAGGCAGGCATGGCTGTGTCTGTAACACCATTACAAAACAAAGAACTGAACTGGGGAGGAAGCAGGTGAGGAGAGAGACAGACTTTAGATAACTAACTGTCCAGGTTAGTTTAGTATACACTTTCAAATAGAAATGCTTGCAGGAACAGGTTTATACTCAAAGCCAGGAGAAAACAAACAAAGGCTCTTGTGCTTCTTGTCCATAGGTGTGGGACAGAACAAGCACATGGGCAAGCTCAAAACCAAGTTCATTTCAGGTAAAGATCTTCCCACCGTAACAGTTTGTCAAATTCCATTTAGATTCACAGGTGAACGTCAAAAGCCCTGTAATCCTTCCATGATGAAATCAAACATTTTCTGTGTTTAATCCATGTGTATAAAATAGTATTAGCTCACATGCAGGATGTGATAAGAGTGGTTAGTCTTCTAGTTGCCTGCTCAGATTTGGGAGAATGAAAATACTGTGCAAAGAATTAAGAGTCCTGGTCCTCTGGCACATTTACCAAGATAACCCAGAACATATTAAAGCTGAGGCAACATAGTTTCCACTTTCATAGGATGCTTCAACTGTCTGACTCAACCAAAATATTTAGTTTTTTCTCCTCTTTATTTCTTTTAAAACATTTTTATAAGCATTTTCTTTAAATCAAATTTGGTATGTAAGGTTTCTATAGCATATCCTATCATTTCAGTTTCAGGAGATCATATTTACTATAATTTGAAAATTGTTAACCGTGTGTGTGTGTGTGTGTGTGTGTGTGTGTGTGTTTGTGTGTGTGTGTGTGTGTGTGTTTGTGTGTGTGTGTGTGTGTATGTTACACATGCAACCCTTTACATTCTTTAGTTTCATAGGCTCTTAAGACTTACATGTAACTCCCTATGTAGCCATGTATGTACATACAATATTTAATGTTGGTATAGGATGAGTTGTAACAGACAAACAAGATTTTAGACTAGAGTGTGAAGTGGCATTCCCTTGTTATCATGAATAGCCACTTTTATATACATTGCATGTCAGAAAATGTGCTAGGTGATTAAATACAATATCAAGTAACAATCCAGTTTGTAGGTGTATTGTTTAGAGAAGACAACTCAGAACCCATTTGGATTTTATTACTTGTCCCCAAATTGGGTGCTTAGTGTCAGGAAAGCTAAGAGTAGTCTATACTGAGTTAACAGATCAGCTCTGCAGTTACCGGAACATCAACTGCTTCTCCACAGGGACTGGCTGGAGTCCAGGCTGGAGAGGTGTGTGACAGGAAGAGACTGGCAGTGCCATGGTGGGGGGTTGTCATTTCATCATTTGGCCAATGGGCAAACATTCACTGTTTCTTCGCAGAGAAGGGTCATGGAAAAGCAGGGCTCTCAGATCAGTAAGATCTCAACTTTACACGTGGGAAACACAATGACTCATTTATTAATCAACTGTTTTATATAACACGGTCTTTGCTGGGGTTCTGTTGTTTTGTGGGAGGTTATCTTCTTCCCTTTTGAAGATTGACAGCTGGGTGACACGAATGTGCCTGTCTTCAGACCACAGGAGGGTAGTAAATTGCTCTCTCTTGCCTGATGTATTTAGATTAGGAGGAGATGTTGGGGGAGGAAAATTAATAAATTAATATAGGATGATGAGCCTCTGGAAAGAAAAAGATCAGCCACACAGACAATTCAAAATGGACCACTGGAGGTTCCTAGAACAACCAAGCATCAGGAGCTCCACTATTCCAGTGGAGGGCAGCCCATCCTGTCCTGGGCAAGCTGGCTTTCCTTTGAGTGGGTGTGGAGAGCAGGGTTGTATCAAGGTAATCCATTGAACAGCTGTGAAAGTAGCTGGACTGCCAGCAGCACACCTGGGAAGGGTTAGGCATGTTTCTGAGTCTTCTCACACCCACTGGGCACAGTGCCCAGGAACTGCACAGTGTTCTCTGCCAGCTCTGTGGTTCCTAATTGAATATGATCTTTTCACTGCATTTCAAGGACTGAGCTCACTCATGTCTAGAGCTCCCTTTTCCATCTTGCCATTAAGGGCTTGGGTTAAAAGAATCATAGGTTCAGAAAGAAATGTAACAGCCTGCCATACTAGACAATATCAGAAATCTCCTTTGTAATATTCCTGCCAACCTGTGTTCCATTAAGCAAATATCTGTTAAGTTCCTCTTAGGTAAATGCAGAGGTACCATTTAAGATAGACACTTTTTACAGTTGAAGGAAATTATAATAATGAAACGGTGCCATATTAAAGCAATTCTTAAAGTGCTTATGTTGTATTTTGACTCCTGGAAGTTGCATGAAGTTGAGTTCTCTCTGCTTCTGATGGGAGTATCATTGCTTGTTCATTCACAGATATGTATGTAGCTGTTTATGTTCTTGTGCCTGAACTGTGAGTATTGTTGGAACTGTCTGTGGTGATTTTGATCACTCTGTTCAGTGCCTTCAAGTAACAATGTGATATTTTTTCAGAAAGGCTCAGAATTAGAGCAGTGCAGTCCCATTGAAGAAAATATTTATTACTGATGGCCTCTTTTTCTACTTAAGAACATGCACATTAAGGATGACTGTAATCTGAATGCATTGTATTTAACAGCCAAGCACAGGATTGCTTATTAAGCATCAGACCCACAGTCCAGCAGTGAAACCTGGTTATAACACTGGAGAGTTGGAAGTACTTGAGATATCAAGTTGCTATTTGCTGAAATACATCAGTGAGCCTGATGTAGAAAGCCACTGTGAGGAATCTGACTCAATGGGAAGAAGATTTAGGACTGTAATAACATTTTTCATAATATATAGAATAGAGATTTAAATAACCAAGCATGGTTGTGTTTTTAAAGTGCTTAATTTAGAACTCACACGAATCACACATCATCTAATCCCTGATGTCTTAGGGTCATTGGAATAGGACAGCAATGGAAAGCACTAATACAATGTGATAAGATGAGTTTGTGTTCTTCCTCCAGCGCTTGTAAGGGTAACATTCTTCCTCTGGTTTCTCATAAGATAAGGGTATTTGTTGACTACCTCATCACCCCATATCTTATTAGTTGTGGTGGTACCCCCTGAACCAGAATTATAGTTGTTTTGGCTGCAGATGAAGAGCATCATCAGTCAGAAAGGGAAAAGCACAGAGATGATATAGGGCCTGATGACCTAACAATAGCAGCTCACTGCTTCCCAGGTCGCTCATATGCATCTGCTTCGGGGTGAGCTCGCCCGCCATAGCATCATGCTGGCTACTCCCCTGGATGATTTTCTTGCTAGAAATGTGTCACCCGCTGATTGGATCAGTGGGGCTTTCATCTGACTCCCATTCATTCTGCTGTCAATAAAACAAACCAAAACAACAAAATGAAGCCATCCTGGAGGCTCATCCACACTTGGCCTCCCTAATACTTCACAGCAGTTGCTGTCTGCTTAGTTCTCCAGACCAAATACTCCCTGCTTTTCTTATAAGACATGATTTCTAAAGCCCTACTTAATGTCTGTCCTGCTTCCTTCGTGTTTCTGTCTGGTTAGTATGTACACCATCTATGAAATTCAGCATTAGCCCTTGCATCAGAGCATCGGAGGTCTCAGCAGAATCAGGACACAGGTTGAATTTTCCCTCAGTAGAACTCTCCAGCATCTTTGCAAGGTGATGGTTCTAACTCAACCTTCCTCCATCTTTTTCTTTGAACTTTCCAGGTAGCTGACAAGTGAGTGAAGAGTGTAAACTCTTACTGGGGAAAAAGGCACTTGGTCCGAGTCTGTGTCCTACCGTTTTCACACGCAAGAAGTTTCACTAAAGAGACCGGATGCTGTAGTGATTGAGGGTCCTGTCTGTAAGGTTGATCTCAGCTCAGTGAGAGCCTGCCGAGGTCCCAATCCTAGCAATGCCCTTTACTGGCCGGGCAGTTCCTTATTTGTTCCCGGTCCTCTATCTAGAAGGTGGGCATAATCAACAGTTTTCTTCCTTTGTGGCTGCTTTAAGATTCATCGAAGTAGTGAATGTTTAGAAGTATTTTAAGTGCCCAAAGTGTTGATATATTTTAAGAACCAAAAATTTTGCTGTGGTGTCTATGGTAGTAGAAGTTGAATAGCTGAATGGTTGCTAAGGGTTTCTAGCTAGGTCTCTTTGCTGAACTACCAGGGTTTTCTTTTAACTTTCACTCATTTGCCTTTATTCTCCTCACAAAACAAAAATAAGAGAAATGCATTGTCACACAGTTCTGAAGACTAGAGTTTGAAATGAAAGTATTGACAGGTCATACTGCCTGCCAAACCTCCAAGGGAAAATCTTTCTTGAAATCATGAAAGCTTTTGGTGGTCTCAGATCCTGTGAGACCTAAACTCTATAATCTCTGATTCCATCTCCATGTTGCCTTGGTGTCTTCATCTCTATTCAGATGTGCATCTTCTAGTATGTTCTGTTGAATCAGAGCTCACCCTGGAGGATGACCTCATGTTAACCTGATTACAGCTGCAGAGATCCTATTTCCAAATTAGTCACAGTTTTTCTACCAAAGGTTATGAAGGAGATATAGTTCAACCCATAATTTCTAGAGCACAAATATGCAAAATGTAATAGGTAGATGCTCTCAAATACTGAGAGGACTTGAATGTGTTGAGAAGGAGGTAGGAGATTACTGACAGGTGATGCTTAAAGACCTCACTGAAAAGTAGGCTTTAGGAGTTTCTCAAAAGAAATAATGTAGTCCAGACCTTTGCTAAGGGATAGCAAGAGTTGAGTCCCCTGTTACAGAATGAAATGTGGACTGAAAGTACAACAGTGACAATAATGAGCAGCTTCCCAGGATCTAAGATGTATACCTTGGCATTGAGCGGCCTGCTCACTTTGGAAAGAACCTTTCCTGAAATATGGAATAAGTAACAGTTGATGGCCACGAGGTGTTGAGATACTTTTAGCAGGCTTCATGAAAGTGTTGTGGATTTTAGTTGTCTGGCCAATTTCCAACACAGATAGTTAGATTGTGCTTATGTAAGATGCTTTTGAAGTCTCCTAGGGATGGGAATGTGTTTACTTTCTAGTTGAAACACTTAACTGTTTGCTCCTGTAGCCAGCAGAGCTTTGTGGGTGGGTAAGTCTGAGTTGGTCAGGTTTTTGAAGTGCTTAAAGATCCAATGAATAAAATGTACATAATAAATAGAGGTTTACTGATGTCCAATTTCACCAGTGTTTCCTGAGTAACTACTCTTGATTTCTCAAGTGACTGCAAATGACAGAGTTAATATGGCCACTATTTAAAAAAAAAAATCTCTTTTGTGTCTTGGTCAAGAAGTCTTTTGTAAATACCAAATTAATGACAACTTTGGAAAGAGAAATATGGAAAGTGTGCTCAATGTAGAATTTTCTAACCCTTACAGGAATTTGAATCAACAAAGATTAGATCATCCCTAAGTAGGTTTTTATATAGTTGTTTCATTTCCAGTTTTCCATGCCTTCCTAACACTTGATCTTTGTATGAACACTGCTGCCACATTCAGACATGAGTCATGGTCCTTAAAATGTTTTTCCCACATTGGAGACATCATAGGATACGTAGAAGAGCAGTCTCTCAGCATTGGCAGTTTTTACCTGCTCGAGCCTTGACCTTCCACAGTAGTTCATCACTTATACTAATTTAGCTCGTGCAGTAGGCTGGCAGACCCCTCAGCATTTGCAGTTCATTTCCCACTACATAGGTATTATCTGTAAAGTGTGTATCTGTTACACATCTCTCTCCCTCTTCCCTGGGCAGTATGTCTGCATCTTTTCTGTACAGAAAGATGCTATAAACAGCTAGTGCCAGTGCAGGTGGAAACAAATCAAGGGGGCCTTGACTTACCTCAGAAGAATTGGCTTCGAGATGAGCTATAGAATAGAAAGCCACAGTCTTCCAGGATTGGGTCTGTGATATCAATAAGTAAGCACTAGCTCTAGTTTATGGATAAAAACAAGGTACATATTAAACTATCTTTATCATTTCTATACTATTGAAATGAGAGCTGGGGAACTCTAGTCAAGGCACTAAAATAGTGCCTGGAATGACCACTACAATTAGGAGAAGTATAAGAATTACGAGTGAGTGTGTGTGTGTGTGTGTGTGTGTGTGTGTGTGTGTGTGTGTACAAACTCCTGGTTGTGGTTACCACCTCACTCTTTTATTTTAATATGATTTCTCCTCCTCCTACCCAACCCTGGTCACTACAGAAACAAAGGCCATCATTCTCTACACAGGAGTGAGCAGGTAACCTCCAGGGGCCACTAAGTGTTTCTGAATTTGTAGGGCTACTTCTTAAGTCAGAAAGCTAGCAGGCCATGGTTGAGATGGTAATTGGTGTTGTCTGGCTTCCAGTCACCCTTTATATTGTGTAAATAAGCACACTGCGCAGAAGGACGCTGATAGAAATCTGAAAGTTAGGGAGACCTTGTTTAAGCCAGCATCCTTTGTGCTGGAAGTCATTTGTTACTACTTTGCTGAATTCTATAGAATTAAAAAAATATTGATGTAATATTGATGGCTTACGAGATGCTCAAAGGTCTCAGGAATAAACCCTTCCCATGCATTGAGTGTCTGTGGAGTCTTAGGTTCCTACCTTTACTGTAATGGCCATTTGGATGTGCTTATTAGCTTTGAGGCTTTGAAGAATTGTATTTTAGATATTATTACACTTCCTTTTTTCTCTTTCCATCATATTGTACAGGGAGAGGTAATCAAGGAGGCATTACAGTCTTGCTGTGTTCTGCATCTATTGTTGAAAACTCACACTGTGAACGTCTCCTTAACTAGCAATAAAGAAGACAGAGTGTCAAACAATACCCAAACATTACTGAAAATACGGCCCAGTGCCAGTGATACTGTGAGGCAGGTGCAGTCAACTGGGCCTGAAGGGCAGTGTGCTATGGCTGAGAACAAAATTACCTTGGGTGGAATTCCTAGCTCGCGCCAGTAGCTTTGTCTGGTTTAATCTACACATGCACCCTCTGTGTTATTGTCCTTATTCTACAAATTAGAAATTTAGGCTTAAAGAAGTGGTGTGGCTTGCCAGAATCAAGACAGTCTTTCCCTTGCTCGGATTCCTTCCTTGCCTCCTCTTTGGCTGTAGTTCAAACTGCCTGCATTGGATGACAAGGCCCTGTTATCTGTCCCTTGTTAATCTTCATGGCTTCAGCTCCATTCATTCCTCCAACTAGACTCCCTCATTTACAGATCTTCATTCATTTCCTAATATCCACAGGTTGTTCCTTCCGCTAGTATTCCTTAGTCAGAGCAAGATTCCTGCCCCCACTTACCAATTCCTCTTCATTGCATAGGTTTCAGCTTGCCACATCCTCCAAGAAATAGCACATTTTCTTTGTGTTCTCACACTCCCTCAGCAAGGGTTTGCTGAAGATCCCATACTGACCTGGGCCCTAGGAATGCAACAGTAAACAGAGAAGACAAAGCCTGCACTTACAGTTTAGACTGTACTATATTGTTGCTAGTCTAATTCACGTGTTATTTCAGAGCACTGCTTCCTTTAATTTGCTGTAGTACATTCTTGGAGCTCTTTATGAATGTCATCTGTAGTGGGTAGCTGTTCCAGCTTTGACCTGGAAGTACTACCCCCATTGAGGCTTTGGTAACTGTCACGCCTAGAAGGCGGAACCTAGACAGGAGCCCTGAAGACCTGAGATCTGGATGTGCTGGCTCTCTTGGTTCCTGGATCCTGGATGCTGGAGGTAGACTGAGCACAGTTCTCCAGAGAACACCGCTGGACGGTGCTACACCTTTCCCAGAGCCTGTAATCTATCCCTTCACTTGTAAGTTACCCCACAAAATAAACCTCCCTTTTAACTACGTGGAGTTGCCTTAATATTTCAACCAATAGTCATCAACACTTAATATTACAGAATCAGAGCACAAAAAACTTGGTTTAATAGCTTATCGTATAAAAGTTTAAGATCATTCTGTTTGTCCCCTTGTATCTTTCCAGGTTTTATTGTTCCATATCTTATTGTCTTATAAACATGGTAATTCAGTGTATTAAATATAATGCTATAATTCGAAGCTTCATTGTCCGATGAACATATTAGTTCAGAAAACCCTGAACTGAAAACAGAGTGGCTTTTAATTATCCATCACTACTGGACTTTTTTTTACCAGGTTTATATTTTTAAGCATTGAGGTGGACTTTCTTCTTAAAGTATCTCACCCAGCATCCCATCTAAAGGCAGCTCCCTACTTTAATTTATCTCCTGCCATCTTGCATGTGCCCACTAATCAATCCAATTTTAAAATGACCCACTGATTTTTGTCTTTCTGCTACCAAGACCTTCCTCTTACTCTCGGGTTATTACAAAATTTTATCAGCACTACAAGTCTTGCTCCTTTGGTTAACTCATCTTGATATTGCCAGCTCACCTCTGTTTCTCTCACTTCTGGTGTTCTGTAAGGTTTGCCACATATTAGAATTCTAAATCAAGTTCTGAGAAGCAGAGTCTATGCAGATCATACCCCTTCTACTCATGCATGTGTATTACGGCATGCACAAAGCAAAACACTCGAAGTGGAAGGAACTCCAAAGAATGAGGTAGATCAAGTGTCCTGGTGCTAATGGTTCCTAACCCTCCCCCTGGACTCTTTGGGTCTTCAGAGCACATTTGAAGCCATGTGGGATCTGTGCTTCATGTTAATGTTTCCAAAGGAAAGGTCAAAATGAGTCAAGATGACTCAGCGGGAGGAAAATTACTTTTCAGAAAGAGAAGGAAAGAGTCGCCTTTGCCAAGCATGCACTGGCACACATTTGAAGCCTCGTGTGCTTACTTTCAGTCACTTCTCTGCAAGCATGCATGTGGCATTAGCGACAGAATCTGATTTTTGTCTTCTTTTCTGATTCAGACACTTGGGTGGCTAGGTGACCTCTGGACTAGGCTTCAGGTGTGTACATTTTACGTATCTATCAACCACCAAGAAAAGTTTGTGAACAGAAGAATTCTCTTTGTCTTAATGGAAAGTCAGATGAGCAGTGGTTAAGCTGTGGAAGACCCACTCAGGGCCTGCTCATATGTGTTAGTCCGTATACCTCCAGCACACTCTGTGTCTCTGAAATGAAGCTGCTGTTTCTCTCCTTTCACTGTACTATCACACATCTTTAAAAGTCATTTTGTATCTGTGTATTCTCTTGTTTAAAAAAAAAAGGAGCAGCCATTTTTAGTTCTGTATAACCTCTATAGCATGAGCTATATAATCACCACAAAGTCATTAACACTTAATAAAGGACTTGGGAGGTAGTTTGGTTGGTAAGTGCTTGGTATGTTTACATGGGGATCTGAGTTCCAGCCAGGTACAAAGCTGGCCAGGTCGGAATGTTCTTGTTATCCCAGTGCTGAGACATTGACAGTGCATGCCTGAGGCTCACAGGCCAACCAGCCTAGCCTAGTCAGCAAAGTTCAGGACAGAGAGAGGCCCTGTCTCAAAAACCAGGGTGAATACCACCTGAGAAACAACAACTGAATTTAACCTCTAGACTCTACATAGATGTGCATGTACACAAGCATCCCCAACATGTGAGCATACACGCATGTACACACAACACAAAAAATAAAGTATCCTAATTTATATAGTTTACTATTATTTAAGACTATAGAAAAAGTTTTTTCTCACTTGAATGAATTATTTAGAATACACTCTCATTAAAGAAATTAAGCAAGCCCCCTGTTAAAAAGAAAGTGATTTCAGATTAATAAGATGGTTGGTGATATAATATTTAAGATTTTTTATACATTTATTTATTTATTTATTTATTTATTTATTTATTTATTTATTTATTTATTTTGTTCCTATGTCTGTTAGTATGTGAATGGGTGCAGACATGCCATAGCATGTAGGTGGAAGTCAGAAGATAACTTGCAGGTATTAGTTCTGTTTCTAACCTGTGGATTCTGAGAATCAAACTATGTCATCATTATTGGCAGCAAATACCTTTACCTGCAGATCCATCTTGGAAACCCTAGAGAGAGATTTAATATATATAAATCATGTATGTATATGCATATACACATATATAAAAACAATAAATATGGAAGGTGAAAAGCATCATGGAAGTTCAATGAAGTAGGTCATTAAAGAAATTTGACTTGAAATTATGGGGTTTTATACAACAAGCTTTTCCCTTGTAACGAGCCATTTAACCATTTATCAGACATGTATTATGAACATGTTTTCAACCTTCTATATTTTGTCAAGGAGAAGAGTTGACTAATAATCATGATCACTCTTTTTAGCAATTCAAATACATAACAAACATTCATCACTCTTAATTAACAAAAATTAAACTAGATCTGAAATTATGATTGCTAATGAATCACAAGTTATGACAGGTTATCAACAGTTATTCTGTGTTTTCTAAACACCTGCATTAATTTACCATAATCACTCAGTTTATATGCCAGATAGAACATGTTAGGCAAACATTGTTTGCATAATTTAATTAGATATTTGCCATATACTACAGAAGCAAGGAACATAAACCTGGCTCATGTTAAGATCAGAGACAAATACATATATAAATATACAAAATACACAAAGATGTTATGCTGAAATGAAAGATCAAGGTTTTTTTTTTTAGAAGACTATGTCTTAGTATTTTTTTTTTTTTTTTGCATATAGGCTCCAAATGACATCATTGTGTTCAATCTTTATGTGAGTGAACATTAGCCCAGCTGTGGAGATCTGGGAGAATCTAGAATAACTTTTTGGGTTTTGTTGTTGTTTGTTTGTTTGTTTGTCTCTGGATAAACAAAATGACCTCATTCTTTCTCTTGTTTTGGAATTTTAAAATTAAAAATTTATATATAACTGCATTTATAATTCAACATTTTGTTGGACAGGGCATCACTGTATAGACCAGGCTGTCCTGGAACTCACTCTGTAGACCAGGCTGATGTCTGGCTCAAGAGATCCCCATACCTCTGCCTCCTGAGTGCTGGGATTAAAGGCGTACACCTCTATGTCCAGCCAACTTAATGATTCTTTTCAGAGTGATATTTTGTTGTCCTTTTAAAATTTTGTTTCCATTTTAAATTGACACTCAAAGCATTTGCTGTCCTAGTGGCATTTTAAAACAATGTATGTTATACTTACTTCTCTTGCCCTTCTCCTGTTGTCTACTCTGCCCTCCCCCTTGTCGTCTCTCCCATCTCCTTTCAGCTTTCAAGTCACTTCCGTGTTTTTGCCTTCTCCTCCCCTTTCCTCTACCTTCTTTTAACTCTCTAATGTCTTCTCTCTATTTCCTTTGGCTTTGTTCACATGTACATACTTACTATACATTATAAACTAGGACCGTCCTATGAGAGTAGACACTTCTCTTTGTCTTTGTGAGTTTGGGTCACCTTGCCATCTGCTACTTCTCCAGTCCATCCATTTTCTTGCAGATTTTCTTATTACCCTTTTGTTTTTGCTTTCGAAAATCCCACTGTATGTGTGTGTGCCACATCTGTTGATGGGCATCTAGGCTGGTTCCATTGCCTTCATTAAAAAAATTGATGACAAGCAGGCCATGAAATGATTTGCCCAGTAATACACTAATGGAAGAGATGAGTTTTAAATGCATGGTTCCCCACCATAATCTAGTACCCAGAAAGTTCTAGATAAAGAAGGAATTATGTTGCTAGCAGGAAAACCAGTACCTTCCAATGTTAATTTTTAGACATGGTCCCTCTCCATTTTGATGTTAAGTTCTCAGGGCCATGAATTCTATTTCTTTATTGATCTCATGCAAGTTAATGTTTATATATCTTTAGTGTTGTTCTTTCTTTAATGTAGCATTCTTGGTACACATTTTTATTCATTCACCTGGTAAATAACCATTTCTGGAAAACATCTACTTAGGGAAAGATAAAATAAAATATTGATCCAAGAAAACTAGTTGGAGTTAAGACATTGGCATTTCCTTTGTCAGACTTCTTTCTCAGATATTAGTTTCTTAATTAACTTGCAGACTAGTAAGTTCTAACATATCTGAGCTTTTTACACATTTTAGCAATTTTTAAATCTATGCAGAATACTAGTACATATTTCTGAGGTAGAATATCATATCACTTAAATGATTGGTCAGTTTAGAATTAGAAACAAAGTTTCCAGGTTTTCTTACATAGCAGGTAAGCTTGCTTATCTTTGCTGAGGAAACCACAGCCTGTAGTAATTCTAGACCATGGTTTGTGTTCTCCTGTAGGCAGGCACAGCCTGTCAGAGGCCCTGACCAGCTCTCCTCACTTGTGCAAGGCAGAGATGGAGCTGTCTACTTCATCTACTTGGAAGTCACTTTTAGCTAAACTCTTCTAATGTCCCTCTGTGTATGACTGCAAGATTAATAGCAAATATGTGGAATTTAGAATGATGCTGTTTATTTTCTTGTCTTTAGTTTCTTAAAAACACATAAAAATTATTTCCTTAAATTGACACATTTAAGGAATATCATGACAAGAAAAAGAGATGACTGACTTTTTTCCTCAGTCAAAAGGATTTTTAACTGAGTTTTCCAGAGAGCTAAGAAGAAATATTTCTTTCTTTTTTGGAAAATCCATTTGGTGAAATGTCATCCATTTCTTTTCTTTACTCTGTCACTTCCAGCTTTTAAAACATTACCACTATTACCCAGCCAGGGAACAGAGTGGTCTTGTAAATGAGGTTTGCTGCAAAACAAAATGAGACTAGCTGGAAACTGTCGTGGGCCACCCGCTAAAGGGCTGGCAGAAGTCACTGAAGCCATTTGGAGATATTTTCACCCTTAGAAAAAAATGGAAAGTGGGCATAGGAGACCTCATCTATTTGATATTAGCCCTGGCCACTTTCAATATGTGGTAGTGTGCATTTTTATTGAAAAGAGAAAGCACAGAATAGTTTTTATGTTTTATTTATGGCTACACTGAGTATAGAAAACTCATCTATTTATCTTAGTCTTGCAGAATATTGAAAATCATTCTTACCTAGACGATCCTCTACCCCAGCTCTACCTTCCTAGCATACATACTGTACACTAAGAGTTTTTTCTCTCTACCTTTTCAAAGCCCATAAAGTAACAGCAGAATCCTTATAAGTGAGGTAGCTGATGCCCTTACAAAGAATAAATACCCTGCCCCAGTTACACAGGTGGTAATTTACAGAGCAAGATGGCCCAAGCCTTGAAACATGGACCAAAAAAGAAAAGTGTGATTATGCAGAGGAGGGAATTGGAAAAAAAGCAGACTAAAGTGCTCATGCGTTCTGTAGATAATGAAAGCTGCTTGAGGGGGAATGAACAGGAAAGTAATTATGAGAGGTACAACCGTTTATTGTCTATGGTAAAACATGAGGAACTTATATTAAGAAAACAACAACAAAACCTAAGAGCAGTTATGAAGCAGATATTATGTTTCTCAGTAACTGGTCAGTTTTAAGTACTTAGCTGCTATTAAGTGGTTTACTTAGTCCTCTGAGGATAGTGCTGCTTGGGTGTTCTATTTTGACTCAGTACAGAAGAGATGAGCTGATTTCTCTAGGGTCAGCCACTCAGCTGGTTAGATGGTGGAGTAGTCTATTGGTAGAGTCTGTGTCCATTGCCCTACTGAGTATAGAAGACCCATAAATTTATCTTAGTCTTGCAGAATATTGAAAATCATTCTTACATAGACGATCCTCTACCTCAGAATGAAATAGAACATTAGGAAAACACAAAAAGGAAGCTGTTGTCACATTTTTATGTTATTTTATTCTTTAATCTAAAAAGACAGACAGACTGAGAAGGCCCAAAATGGAACACTAAGACATTGCTGCCTACTTTAGTTCTGGTTGGAGCAAGGAGAGCCCATGTTTCAGGGTGTTCCTGGGAGCCTAAAATCCAAGATTAATTTTTTTTTAATTAATGATGTTAGCATTAACTTATTAATAGTAAATTGCATGTCTGTATTTAATAAACTCATAAACATTTGGATCAAATTGTATCAAATCATGGTGTTTATTTGATTCTCTTGATTGATGATGACTATCAAGGACTCAGCGAGCTACTTAAGGTAAATAAATCTGCATATCAAATAACCAATAGTCCTTAAGACAAATAAACAACACATCATTTTAAGAATGCCAGAAGCATTATACATACTTGCTTATTATTTTGTGTGTTATTATCAGAACCATAACTGTGATTTATATGACTATGATGTCATAATGAGCCTTTAACAATTATGTGTCTTCACTGAAATCTAGATTGGTGACAAGACAGAAAACTAATAGTAATGCATAGAACAAATACTTTTTTTAAGGTTTATTTATTTATTACGTATAAAATGTCCTGCCTGCGTGCCAGAAGCAGGTACTAGGTGTCATTACAGATGGTCATGAGTCACCATGTAGTTGCTGGGAATTGAACTCAGGTCCTCTGGAAGGCTAGCTGGTGCTCTTAACCTCTGAGCCATTTCCCCATCCCCATACTTTCTTAATAAATTTTCTCTGACAAAAAAAATTCTTTCATACCATTCAGTCACTAAAACAATTGAAAAACATCTCAACAGCAGAGAGCAGGAGCGCTTGTGCTGAGGGGGAATATCCATGAGTGTAGCTTTCAGTTGTTTCCTTTCTGTGGCTGGAATACACCTCGCCTAGTATGTGTTCTTTCAGTAAATAGTACTGAAATGCAGACAGAGTATCTTCCTGTCCGCTGTCTTACAGGACAGATCTTACAAATGGAGATTTACGAGGTTAATGAAGTATTTTGTGATTGATTGTAACTTTTGTACCAACAGCGTATTGTGCCCTTTTTCTTTCAAATGCCTTTTTCAATTTCTCTTTAGTATCATGTGACAGATTATTTATCTTCCTAAAACAGCTTCATGAAGAAGTGAGAGTTGAAATTAATGTTACTGGTCTTCATTGAATCTATTGCTTTATATCTGATTTTCTAGATTTTCTTTTTCAGTTCTTAAAACTTTCTGGTTTTAGCCAATTTTAATTGGATTCAGATTTTTCATTATTGTTTTTTATATTCAAAGGTATCAAACTATGACAAACTGGTTAATAATTTGTTTGCTATGGAAATATATTCATTATTTGAAATATGCCACTTTGGGGAATTAGAACCTTGTAAGATTTTGTTTCTGTTGTATTTTGTTCAGTTCTTGTTTATTTTATATTTGATGATCTTTTCTGGGTAGTAGCAATCTGCAATGCCATCCTAAGGTTCCCAACATCTCTATGACCTTTTGATGTGTCAAATTTACACTTTCTAGTTAATGAGCAATGCCTCTGCTTCGCTGGCTAATTTGTACTTGAACTTCTCATCTCCTAAAGATTACCTAAACCTGGACTACTAACAGGAAGAAGTGTAGTAGCCCTTGTGGTGAACCTTTAGCATAGCTTCTACGGGAAAAATCTTCCTTTGAAAATGGCAGATTTGAGAAATGAAAACATTTTGGTAGAAAAAAGTGTTCAGAGAGCCAGTAAGGTTGATAGGTTAATCCCTATTGCTTAGAATGAGACACTGTTAGTTCCCTAACATAAGGGCCTTTGTTGTCCTTGGGAGTTATGGCCATTAGGGAAAAACACAGGCTTACATCCTGGAGCTCAGGAGAGTGAGAGTTGTGTAGAGATTCAGTCATGCCTTTGCTAAAGGGAAAGTTGCCATGTGGTGGCTTAGTGAAAACTGGAAAATCTTGTACATCATACAAATACTTTAGGATGATAAAAGTCCATATTTTGGAGCAAAAAAAAAAGGTCTTTTTAGAAAAATAAGGAGTCACAAATTAAAACCACTTTACTTATAAATCATAGTACCAGTCCAATCAGGCTAAGAAAATCTGAAATATTTGTCCTTAAATTTTTAGTTTTTGTCTGTTATTTATTTTTTAGTTTTTGACAGTTTAGAAAAAAAATAACAGTGTAATACTGTGTTTCTTGACATCCTAATTTGTATAATCTTTCTTCATCCTGGAACTATGTGACATTATAAAATTCTTGCTCAGTGTGAGCCTGAAGTTGACTCAGTGATATTCTGTGATAGGTCTCCTTTTAAATGGGTGAGTAAATAGAACACATTGTGTAGCTCTGCGCTCAGTCAGCCCTGTTATTGTACATCATCTTATCTGGAAGTGTATATTTTATATTTCATTTATTATGTGCCTTTGACCAAGAAGGACAGTTTTATCAGAGCCTTTCAAGTTGTTATTTACATGGCAGTTTTACTGGACTTTTATCCTATTCCTAGTGTGGTTAATACTAACAACTTTGGTTTACATTTTCTAATGCCATAATTTAATTGCCAATAAGAGCTTAGAAACAATGGGATTCTTTTAAAAATAATTAAGCTATGGTATGGAAATTCTCACTTGTATATTTACTAAATTAGTTTAGATTTGCGGACCTAATACACATGTGATGTAATTTTGTTTTGAACACCGGTGTCTCTGGCCGGAAGATACAAGGCGAACTTCATCCATATGCTCTGGTGGTTTCCAGTTCGTCGCTCTGGCCTTGCCTGAGATTCTGTTCTTGGGATCTTGTCAGACTCACTACATTGCTCATTAACTTCTCCACATAGAAGAGTCCTATTTACGGGCTCATAGGCTTGCCTTATGATCAATCCATCATCCTGCTTTTATATCACAAGTTTACCAAGCTAATTACAAAGACCACCTCTCTTCAGGCCTCCTTTGCCTGAAGTACATTCAGGAGTACACTCCTGAACCTATGCTTCATGGCCCCTGACAGCTTTATTGCCCCCTAATGCCGGCATGCCTACTTTATAGTTGGTAGCATTGTACACACAAACATTCATATGCATGTATATTTATATTTATTTTAATATCCACTCAAATCCTTTAGTCCTAAGATACCAGAGCTAACCAGCTTTCTAGCAAGAATATTATATGGGGGAAAAAACTATTGTCTTCCATATAAAAATAAAAGAAAACATTTCATAGTGTTTCCCACCCCACTGTCCTCACTTAAAAACTTAAATCTTAGATCAAAGTCATTGGTCCCAGTCATGTATGAAATTGTTCCAATACAGTTTTAATAAAGTGTGCCCGGAATCATGGATGAAGAGCATCAATATCAGACGGTAATTATGAAAGTAACTGTTGCTTGGATCTGTTTTTAGTAGCTGCTAATCTAAGCAGCATGCATGTGAAAGAGCTAGTGCATAAGTGGTTCTGTTGGTCCCCGAAGCACCAGCAGCCTCTACTCTGGATGTTGTGACTAGCAGCACTCTGTACCCTGTCACTCAGCCCAGGAACAGCACCACAGCAGCAGTGATGGCTTCCCTTCCTCAGCTGCTCACGGTTGTTCCTGGTTCCCACTTCTCCCATCTAACAACAAATGGAGGACTAGTAGTCTCTGAGAAAATAACCATCATGTTGTAATGTGTCAGATAAGTAATGGACGTAATAAGCAGTGGCTCACCCTGAAACATGTTTTATTTCAGTATCTTTTTGTGTTAATCTTACTAGCATTCCCATGGTTCTCTAAATTTCTGACATCTAATTTTATTAAATGCCATGGCTCTCCAAAGGTCTGACAGTTAGCTTACTATCTGTTGAAGATATAATTTGGGGAATATTCAACCCAATATATGGCTATTATCTACGAGTACCAGAAGCTATTTTCCATTATTTACGTTATGTTTCTCTATGACTGATGATTTTTCCATATCTCTTAATTGACATGTAACTATGAGATCCAGTGTGAAATTTAGAATCATTTGTACATTATGTAATGATTAAGCCAGGAAATTAGCATTCACATTAAAGATTGTGGTTAGAATCCTCTCTTCTGGCTGCTTTGAAGGGTACAGTACATTATTGTTAACACTTTTTCTCACTGTGCAGTAGAATGCATAATTTATTACTCTTCTGTTAAGTGACTTTGTACCTGTGAGCCAGGCTCTCTTACCTCATAGGTTTATCAGTACTGGCCTCCAGTTGAGTACTCCACCCCACCCCACCCCAACCCCCACACTAGCCCTCCGGAATGTGAAGCAAATAAGAGAAGTCCAAGGGGATAGAACAAACAGAAGTGTGCTTGTGAAATAAGCTCGCCTGATAGTGTGATAGGACTTTCAAAGCCTGGTCGATAACAGTACTGTGAAAGCTATGTGCAGTGGCGTAGGGTAGGACCTAGCCTTCTAAGGAGCTGTGTGTAATGACAGAATGTCAGATTTTCTCTGGACATTCCACGGTAGCTGTTACTTGGGCTTTGTGTATTTCACCTATATGTTACCAGATTTATCCTAGCAGTCTAGTGCCTAGGAACAATCAGTGTTTTAATTTCAAACTTTAGGAAGAATGTGACCGTTAGACAGTTCCAAAGAAGATGAAAGACAGGGCCATTGTGCCCCTTAGTGGGAAGGCTACTGGCTATACTTTCCACTCACCATTGTGCCTGTCCTAGCATGCATAGGGAAGCACCATGCATCACATGCCCACGAAAGAGGCAAGTTAGCAGCTAGGTTGCTCACAGCCTCCAGCTAACCAGGAGGCTGGGTCCTATTTTGAACCCTTCCTCTGACTCCATGAACAATGCATTACTTCCTTGTGATTCTTTCAGATAATAATAAAGTGCTAATCTCATCCCAAGGATGAGGGAAGGAACCCAAAAGAGTTTTTTTTTCCCCAATGTATACTTCCACCTAAATACAACTGCTATGAGACAAAGCACACCAGCATGCAGAATGACAGCTAAAACTGATGTTCAGAGGAGTAAGTCTATATGGATTAGATAAGAATCATCCAAAAGCTTGTCAATAAGGCTACATCTTTGGGGATTCTGATGGAGGCCAGGTGAGGTAGCCACTAGGAGATGCTTACAGATACCTGTGATTTAAAGGCTTAAAACAACTAGTATCTCAGAGAGTTGAAGGGTTCATCTTCCACCAAGACAGACTCCACAAAATTGTCATCATGTCTGTCCCCAAGGGCACCTCAAAAAATTCACTGATTTCCTAATGGATTTTCAAATGAAGCTTGGTACAGGTCCAGTGGTAGAATCCCATGGCAGTGAGTGGCTGGCTGTGTGCCTCCTGGGTATAGACACTACTGTAGGTCTTGGCCATAGAGTGAACAGGGCTGCTTGCTACCCATCATGGCAGAGGTTCTAGTCCATTGGGGAGAGTCTGGACAGAAACATGAAACAAAAAGTCAGGGAGGTAATTACTGAAAATGATAAGCACTGTGAAGAAAATAAATTGCAGCAAAAGGCTGAAGAATGGGGGCAGAGAGAAGTGCCTTTATGTAATAAAGTCTGGAAAGACTTTAAGCATATGACATGCAAAGTAGGCAGTCTGAAATCTGAGGAAGTAAAAAAAAAAAAATGGCTTAAAAAATATCTTAAGTGGTCTTGAAAATCCTTAAATGTCCTTAGAAATGATTTCTGTTTCTCGGGCATGTTTTATTTAAGTTTCTGTTTTCTTTGGTTAGGCTTCAACATTTTAGATGTAATAATGTGTGCAAGTTGTTTTCATTTGCCAATAGTCATCGTGAGTGGTTGTGTCTGTAACAGCGTGGTGTGGTGGTGTGAGGTATAACAATGTGAAAAATCACAGGAGTGAGTGTGTGTCTGGGTCCCAGGTTGTAAATACTTGATTTTAATAATTACTTTGTCCTTCTTCATGTCATCTAACCATGATCCAATACTTATGGTGGTCTTTTGGGTCAAGATTATAGAACAGAATAAAAGATTAATTTTCTATTATATAAATTTACATTCATGATAATAATGCTTCTAGATCCCAACAAAAGAAGTTTTTATGATTTTTTTAATTGTCTAGAGTTTTTCATCACCTGTTATAGTTTCTGTTTTTTAATGTGCCTTTGTGTAGGTGTGTTTGATATGTGTTTCTGTGTGTACCATGTGTGTCTATGCAAGCATGCACAAAGCCACAGCAGGTGTGTGCAGGTCAATGGCAACCTAGGTTGTCTATCCTCACTGTCCACCTTGAGATATGGTCTCTCGTTTTGCCGTTGCATAGATGCCATTGCATTCTCCTATCTCACCCTCCAGTCTCAAACAGAAGCACTGGAGTAGAGATGCCAGCTACCACAACTGGCTTCCTTCTGAAGATCCAAAGTCGGAACCTCACACTTAGGCAGGAAGCTCTTTACTCACTCGGCCATCTCCCAGCCCTGTCCATCATGGATTTTCCTGCTAGTTCCCCAGCCATCCTACAGTTGTGTTGTTTACCACATTTTTAACCTGTGCTCTACAGCTTCAGTGACTATCCTGGGATTTCCGTCTCTGACATGGCAAAGTAAAACCCGTTACTCTGGAATTTTCAGGCATGGTCAGGAATTGAAATGGAAAGGTAAAATGCCAAGAGAGGGTAGGAAGGATGTGGGAGAGGAAGGGTGAGGAGAGAAGGCAGTTGCTTTGGGAATGTGTCCAGAAGGCGTTCCTTCCAGCCCCAACCGGGAAAATCCCTTCAATCTAGCATCTTGACATTCCAGATGCAGCCATTTAGAAATGGTGCTTGGTGTAACATTCCTCAAGCTCTTACAGAAATCCAGAAACTCGTACGCCTGCTACAATATTAACATGGTTAGTCTCACAAATAATCTTTTGTAAGGCATAAGGCCAATGTCACTGAATTTTGTGTGTAAGTATGTTGTGGCTCAGAGAACTTGAGTAACCTGCCCAAGGTCATTCAGATAGTGAAAAACACAGCAGGGGCTGGGCACTGGCTAGTCAAGAGTCCATCCGTGCCAGCTAGTGTGGTTCCACATTTCCTTTTGTGGTTCTCGCTGGACTGTTTTGACTTGGGGATAGTTTAATAACAGCCTATGATGTGATGATTAAATTTGCCACTACCATAAAATAATGTTTGGAGCCTATCTTACCCGGTCACATAGCTTCATGTTTTCTCTGAATCTTTTCCAGTAACCAACCCTCATGCCCTAATAGGGACCCACCATGCAAAGAGATGCCGTGGCCAGGCAGATCAGAGCTATTGGGATCCCAAGCATTGGCATTCAGTAGTGTTCCTTCCTTCACTCTGCAGGTGGAATGAAAGATGTGTGAGCACATGTTTTCTAGACAAACACTTTTTTTTCCTGTATGAATTTTGGGTTGAAACATACATAACAGGTATAAAAATCCCTGCAACTTGAGAGAAGTTGGTGTTTGTGTAAGTAACCCTACCAGCTCCACTGTAATGTAAATCAGTGGAGTTCTTACTCCTTGTTAGCTAATACGTTTCAGCCTTGCCTTTTAAAAATTGTAATAGAAGATAAGCCAATTGAATTTTTAAGATAGATGCTTTATTTTAATTTTTTTGAGCTGGAGCTCCCTGCTCTCCCCTTCCTGTTTTGTTTTGTTTTCTTTCCAGGAAGGATGTCACTAAGTTCCCCAGGCAGGCTCTGGGTTAAGACCTACTTGCTGCAGCTTCTTGAATGGAAGAGTTTGCAAACCTTTACGTTTCCAGAGCTGCTTAAGTAGCTTCGCGTGGATATGTGGCAGTCTGTCTCCCCCAGAGCCAGCTTTCTTTGCCCGGCAACATATGAGCCAAAATACAAAAGAGTGGTCTCTTTCTGCCTTTGTTCTTAGTTGAGACCATCATGTTATCCCAAGAAGAATATGATGTGCTCAGTCCCAGCTCAAATTCCTCAGTCCTTCAGAATAAAGATCCAATTGTGAAACACTCAACCATAAGAATAAAAATGCCCTTACGTACAAATAATCTAAGATGAGATGTTACTTTGAGAAGCAAAGGGTACGTTTCTGATCATTTTACAGTGACTCTTGCTGAAGGGAGGGAAGAGGCTCTGGCTGGAACTGGGAAAGGTGTGCTGGAGCACTCTAGGTTCCCTATTGTTTACATCATTTTAGTAGACCAAGATTTTGAAGCACCGACATCCTAAAACCTCACTTACCTAGACTGTTTCCTGGTTCTTATCTATTCCGTGCTGGAAAAGAGGATTTAACAAATCAGTTAAACTTTATTCATTGGTTTACAGTTGTTTCATCAATGGCTTCTGTAGTACATCTGTAGGGCTGTGACTGCTGAATAATGAACTTCAGCTTATCTCAGTAACTTGCCTGTGATCACAGTATCCAGCACATTAAGATCCTGTCAGTCTT
>CABHPP010145404.1:0-26686 GCA_902168425.1 Peromyscus attwateri
AGAGTCATAGATCAGGGCTTGGGACTGAATAAGAGCTAAAAGCATCATTATCTGTTACGATTTGTCCTCTCTGGGTACCAACTGCACTTGGAGACCTTTCACATCTCATGGCTCTGAGACAGGGTGGGTGGAATTTAAGTATTGATCCAACACCATCTTAATCTCAGCGGAACTTTTCTCTGTCTCATTTCTCCCCATCTCTCCAGGGTGATTTCATAAATGGACAATGGTTAAGGCCTCATACAAAAATAGAACTCGGATTCATGATCCAGGGAAGGAGTCTAAGAAGACAAACCCTAACATCTATAGCAATCAGGTCCTAAAAGTCAGGACATAATCAATAACCATTTCCAGTTTTGAAGCAACTGGAGAAAGCCAAATTTCACCTTCCTTCCAGATAGTCCGCTTCCAGCTTCTCCCAGGCTGACAATATCCAACAGAGGCTTACATGGGCCTTGGCTTTTTTTTTACTATAAAATTTTTATTCTTCCCTGCATGCTTTTGAGAGCTGGTGCAAGGAAAGTTATGGTGGCTTAGTTCCTTTATTAAGTGGTATTTGTTTGTCCTCATTTGAGTGGTTTTCATTTTCTCACATACTCTGTGTGTTTTTCTTTAGATATATGAGTATATACAGAAAAGTAGAGGCCATAAAATGCTAAACCCACACCCACCCCAACCCAGAGTGTGTGTGTGTGTGTGTGTGTGTGTGTGTGTGTGTGTGTGTGTGTGTATGTGTGTGTGTATTCTGCTTCTATGGATAACCTTTGTGGTCATGGTGTTTTGTTGTAGCAATAGAAACCCTAACTAAGACAACCCTATACTAGGCCACATGAAAACGTGATAGTCACATAGTATTCATATATTCTATATACTATAGGAAATTCTATGTAACTTGTAAGACTTTTATTGGGCTAAAAACTAAATCTGGTAAATCAAGGAAGGAGTTAGCTTCTTAAGCTAAAGAATAGCTGTTGGCAAATACAGGAAACAAAGAAGACAGAGAATGGTATGAGATGGAGAAGGAACTTAACCAGTTCTCTTCAGAGCAGGTCGAGTTTCAAACAACAGCAGGGTCACCAGCAGCTCATTTAATGCCCTCAGCAGTCTTCTTGGGAAGGGGAAAACATCAGTAGGCTATAAAAATCTAATGAATTATAGAGAGGTTTGTTTTATGAAACAATTCCCTCCAGCGTGGAAACAATGGTTTTCTTAAGGAATGCCAGCAAATTTTAATCAAAAACAATTTTAGTTTCTTTGGCCCAATAATTGTGGTCTGGAGCAGCCCACACTACTGGGAACGAGGTGGCCTGAAGTAAGCAGTCTTTTCTATATAGCTAATCTTTTGCAACTGAAAGCAAGACGTAATTGTTATGCAAAATTATCCCAATTGCCAGCCTACCCTGAACTCAGCAGGCGACCCCTTCACTCTCCAACTCTCTTGCTTGTGCATCATCAGCTTCAATAGCATACAGAGGGATCGCTCTAAAGTGTTGACTGTCAAATGCGTCAACATGAACCAGGGCTAGAAAAAAACAGGATTAATGCAGCCTGCTTAATGAGTCTTCTCTGCTGAGTGACTCCTTGGCAAGGAGGCAAACGTCCAAGAGACTCAAAAATGTAACTGGAGCAGCAAGAACAGGTCCACTGGTGGCGTCTTTCTCCAAGCTGTCTGATGCCCTGCCTTGTGTGGCGGTCCCTGCACACTGGATCGTTAACCTTTGCCACTGGATAGGGTTCAGCCCTTCAGAAGTGTCTTGATTATGAAAAATCTGCCAGCACTAATGGGGAACCTCTGACCCAGATGCCAGCCCAGCCTTCCAGCTCCTCAGCTGCTGTGAGTTTGATTGAAAAACGGGTCTCTGGTGTCAGGAACAAAGTAACTGGGAATTGGGCCACCTGTAATAGTTACACTTTTATGCAGACCATGAAGATTTCTCTCTTCTTCTTTTTTTGGTTGTCAAAGGACTGATTTCTTATATTGTCTGAACACAAAACATACAAATCACCATTGTCAACCGTCTTTTAACCATCTCTTTCAGTTAGGGGCCCACTGCATACTAATTCCTGCTAGTTGCATGATCCTTTTGAATGAGGGAGTCACGAGCACACACGTACACACACACACACACACACACACACACACACGCACGCACGCACGCACGTACACGTGGATGCACATGTGCACACACACACACATATTGACTTCAGGTCTTACATGTCATATGCATAGTACTTGGTGACAGACAAGAGACTGACAGTGTGGACTTGAGCAGTGTGGAAGGCTTTGCACACAAGGGAGAAAGGAGGCTGGAAGGCAAATAGAATAAGCTGAGAAGACAAAGTGAGGATTTTTAAAGCTGAGGAAAGATGCCTGGCCTATGATTAAGCCAGAATGCCCTCCAGAGTTCTACCTTAGAGGTTGTCTCTGCACCCCTAGGATTATGGGTGGGATTACAGGTCCCTCACAGGCACATGTGTTTAGGTGTGTAGATCCCAGATGGTGGTACTGCTTTGGGAGTTGTAGGACTTTTGGAAACACCATTAGGTGTGGCCTTTGAGGATTAGAGCCCAGACCTGCTTTCGGTCCTGTCCTCTGCTTTGCATTTCATGAAGATATGAAGAAATCACACCCCAAGATCCTTCCTACCTCCACATAGAAAGTCACCATAGCTACCTTCCCTTCCCTGCCATGATTAAGTGACATTCCTTGAAACAGTGAGCCAAAATTAGGGTTTTTTCCAACTTAGGTCATCTATATTAAGTATTTTGTCACAGTGCTGAGAAGAGCAGCTAATATATCCAGTACTTAGCATATGGAACACAGCAAGGCTGATTAAATATTGGCATAATGGTTGTGTATGCACAGGATAGTAGATAAAGTGCCCCGAACTATTTGAACCCACACTACCACCATTGAGAAGACACTCAACAAACATACTCCTTACGAACTCTCCTAACAGGTTCTAATAGCCTGGGATTTGTCAACTTCTTGTCATGCTGGAATGTAGTCACTGCAGTCTTCTCCAGAGTAGATCCAAAATGAAGACTTGAATAGAGATGACTCATCAGGAATCTTCCTTAGCCTCATTCTCATTCTGTACTCCAAGCACTGACTGTACAGCAGTGATGGAGACACACATAGATCCCCATTCCTGCCTAGCTTATTTTCTAGTTAAAATGATGGGGAGAACCAGTATTTCAACATAATTAGTAAATACTTTATGCAATTCATGTCCAATATGTGATATAGGAAATGCAATGTAGATCATTTAATGGAATAAATAGACTAAGGTATAGAAATTCAACTGCTTTCATTGGTGCAACTTAAATTCTTATCACACAATCTTATTGATAAAAATGTGTTATTAAATTTACTCATTTAAAGTGGATGATTGACCATTCTTATCCAGAACATTTTATGACTGCTCAAAGAACCCTATAATGTTGAGTAGTCGGTAACTATGCCCCACGTCTCCTAACTCTCAGAAACCACTAACCATGGTTTTGTCTACTCTGGATATTATTAATGAAACAACATAACATAAAACCTGCTGTGGTTGGCTTTTTCCATTTCCTGGTTTTCAGGTTCATCCATATGACAACGTTTAATAGATGTAAAATGGTCCACTTTTTGTTTATTCTCTCATCAACTGATTGACAGGTGGGCAGTTATTCCTTTTGGCTATTTTTGAAAAAGACTTCTAGAACATACTTCACATGGCCATAGATTTTATTGGGTTCATGGATAGAAGTGGAGAAGTGGAATTGCCAAAACAAGAGGCAAGAGGTAACCTGTATTTCAGCTTTATTTGTGTGTGTAGCTGTCAAAGCATTTTTTTTTCACATTCTCATTAACATTTGTTATGGTCCACTTTGGTTGTGGTAGTCATCCTAATAATATATTCAGGTGCTATTGGAAATAAGATGGTTTCATTAATTTCATTTTTAGACCATTTCTTGGTCTGGTATAGAAGTAAAATTGAACTCATTTGTTGTCCTAAAGATTTTTGTGGACTGTGTAAGATTGGTACCTATGGGATCTCCAATACAATGTGACTTGAAATGGAAAATTAGGTGTCTGTCTAGTTATTTTCCCTGTTGTTGTGATAAAATGCCATAACCAAAGCAACATAAGGGAGAGTTTATTTCGGCTCCTAGTTTGGGGTACAGTCCGTTATGGCAGGGAAGTCAGAGTAGCAGGAGCTTGAAGAAACTGGTTATGTGGAATCCATAGTCAGGAAGAAAAGAGCAATGAATGCCTATGCTCAGCTCAGTTTCTCCATTTTAGACAGTTCAGAATCCTGTCCCAAGGAGTATTGTCACCCACAATGAGCAAGCATTCCAACCTAAATTAGCCAATCAAGATAATCCCCTACAGCCACGACTGGGTGCAATTCTAGATTCTATTCCAGTGGACTATTGAGATTTACCATCCCCGTTAAACTAAGGTTCTGCTCTGTGAGGAAGGCAGCAGGAGGAATGCAATTTTTAAGTTGATACTTGGTATAAACTTGTATAAGGAACCAACCTTCGAAGACAAATTTGAAGGAAATTAAAGTAGGGTTTTGTTTGTTTGTTTGTTTGTTTGTTTGTTTTTAGGGAGATGGAATGCGGATAAAGCTGTAGGAGAAATATCCGCATTGAAAATATAGGTTTAAGAGCTATTGATGCAAAAATGGTATTTAAAGCCAGAAGGCAAATGATATCATCAAGGGGGTTGTGCATATAAAGGGATGAAAAGAGAAGAAAATCAGGATTGGAGAAGATGGCTCAGAGGTTAAGAGCTCTGACTGCCCTTCCAGAGGTCCAGAGTTCAATTCCCAGCAACCACATGGTGACTCACAATCATCTATAACGAGATTTGCTACCCTCTTCTGACATGCAGGCAGAACACTGTAAGAATAATAAATAAATAAATATTATAAAATATAAAAAAAGAGAAGAAAATCAAGTGAGGACCCAGGTGGTGCATTGACATCAGGATTCCAGGGAGAAAAAGAGGTACTCAAGATGACACACATTTTCCATGCCCTGAAAGCTAAGTAGTAGCAGGGGTTTTCGTCATCCTTATATATTTATGCATTTGTATTTATTGAATGCCTAGTTGGCATGCAAAGTAATGGGTTTTTTTTTGTGATGTTTCATCCTAGCTATCAGCTGTATAAATCATAATACTTTGTTCTTATTTATTATCCCTTCTGGTCTCCCAACCTTTGTCTCCTTTCTCCTCTTAAAAACAAAACAAAAAACATAGTCTTCTAATTATTGACATGTTTTGAGGAGCTATGTTACCTCAGCTTTTGAAAGATATGTGATATCTGGGTGCCCTTCCTTGCCAGTTGAAAATCATGTGACTTCCAACTTGGGAATTTGGCTTCCTTCTAATACGTAAAGATAAGGGTAACTGGGGCAGACGTTTTCTCACACCTCCTCTCTCTGTGGTTCTCTTTGCCTGGGGCGTTCCCCTGATCTCCCCAGTTCTTTTGAGCCACTAATCAAGTGTGCCAGATTTTCAGCTTCTGGTTTGCAATCTCAGATCCCGTCAGTGTTATCCCATTGGAGCGAGAGTTAATTAAAGCAAGATTAAAATGTTAATAATTTTGGGGGCAATATGGCAAAAGCTGGGAGTCTCTGGAGGCTGAATGAGAAGGCTTTTCATGCAAACTGAAAGCATGGGGCAATGAAAAAATCCATCTAAATTGTCAAGCCAGTCTAATTTCAGAATTGAATATTTGCTTTGGAGAACAATTATGATCTTTCTCATTTGCAAGGAAGTTTATGATTTGCTGTAGCTCATTGAGTATGCAGGCTATTAAATTCATGAACGCAGGACCAAATATGGCCCGGGGATTTGGGGGAGAATATAAATGGCATCTCTCTGAGCTGTTTCCCCAGGTTCTCTTGTAGGTAGGAGGGATTTTTCATATCACTAATCATCAAGTAGGTACCATTCCTGAATGATTTAGTGACCCAAAAACATTTATGAAAAAGGTAATAAGAATACTGGGCATCTCATTTCATGTAGCTCTTTATCAGCACCCATCTAATACCTGCTTGTATCATTACAATGGTTTCACTGTAGATGCATATGAAGTGGAGTCAGCTGGTCTACCTGAAGAGCCTCTGTTGGGTTCTGGCAGTCAGCATTATCCTCCTAGAGACTCCTTAGACACTGTGCATGGCCTTGAAGGAGGTTGGGACTTTCTTTTTGCCCTTGTTACGTGCTGTTGTGATTCGATTTTTGCAGTATTGCAAGGCAGTTCTAGGATTAACTTCCCATCAGTGCAATGGACTTGGTTTCCATTCACTGTTATGTCCCACTGGTACCATACTCACATGATAGGACCAACCAATCTGTCATTGACCTCTGGGGACTTTGTGGCCCAGAACATATTGTTTAGAGTTGTGGATTTGAAAAGAATGGCCTAGATCATATTTTTTCTTGTGACTGAGTGAAAAAGTGTATTATCTACAAAGGCAGCCGTTACTCGGAGGTTTGAAGAGCTGTCCCGTGCACTAGAGCTTGTGTTATGGACGGCTGTTGCTGCAGTGTGATATTCTGTAGGCATTCCCCTCTCTGCAGTGTTTACCTCTGGTTTGCAGCTGCATTTTTCTGCCTGATAAATATGTGGTCCCATGTGTTGAAGGCTCTAATCTACTTCAGGGAAGAATCAATCTGCTAGGGAGATGGTGGGAGCTCAGCCATATGAGCATGCGAAATTGAGTTAATATGTGTACAATATATTATCTTAAGCCTTGGGTTATTCTTGTGTCTTAGTGGCTTTTCTTGTTTCTGTGATAGAAAACATTCTGACAAAAATGTTTTAAGAGATAAAAGATTTATTTTGGTTCACACTTGAAGATGCAGTCTATGCTAACTTATGTTATGTCAACTTGACACAGACTGGAGTCATCTGAGAGGAGGGAACCCCAGTTGAGAAAATTCTTCCTTAAGATTGGAATGTAGGCAAGCCTGTAGAGCATTTTCTTAGTTATTGGTGGAGGAGGGCCCATCCCATTGTGGGTGGTACCATCCCTGGGTTGGTAGTCCTAGGTTATATAAGAAAACAAGCTGAGCAAGCCAGTAAGCAGCACCCTTCCACGGCCTCTGCAGTAGCTCCTGCCTTCAGGTTCCTGCCCTATTTGAGTTCCTGTCCTGACTTCCTTCGATGATGGATTATGAATGTGTAAGCAAAAGCCATATAAACTCTTTCCTCCTCAACTTGCTTTTGGTCATGGTGTTTCATCACAGCAATAGTAATCCTAAACTAAGACTCAGTCCATCATGATGGAGAAGTCAAGGAGTAGAAATTTGAAGCAGGTGCACATTACATCTATAGTCAGAAAGAAAAGAACAATGAATGCTTATGTTCAGCCCACTTTCTTCTTTTTACACAGACCAGCCCAAGAAAAGAGGGATGTCACCCACAGCGGGTATATTTTCTCACCTAAATTAATCCAACTAAGATAGCCGTACCTAAAGGCATGACTCTAAATCTCATCAAGTTGACAATTGAGATTAGCTATCTCACCTCATTATTAGGACTATCAGTGTGATGATGATAATGATGATGATGATGATGATGGTGGTGGTGGTGGTGGTGGTGGTGGTGGTGGTGGTATAGGGGCTCTCACAGGTGATCTTTAATGTATGGGCTTAATATTCTCCATGCTCTTAGAGGTACAGTTTCTTCCTCACCTCTATTCTGTGTTCCTGGGAGAATTCTGCAAGAGGAATGTGCATGTGTGTTTTAGATATCATCCATCTGAAGTTTCTTTAGGTTAGTTGATCTTGAGCAGGAAGCTCTTGGCCTCACTGACAGCTTTCTACACAGTTTTTATTTTTCCAGGGTCCAGAACGTGAAGCTCCTTCCCTAATCTCTTTCACTGCTGATTTGGGACTAAGAGCAGGAAGTCTCGTTCCCAGCCACATGGTACTGCACTATCCCATGGGTCTTCATTACATTCCTACATTGTGCCTATTCTCTTGCAGACCACTCTCATTTAAAAATATTATTTATTGAATGATTTATAGGGGGTACAATAGGGCAGTATGGAAGTCAGAGTATAACCTGCAGGAGTTGGTTATCTCCTTCTACAATATGGTTCCCAGGGATCAAACTCGGGTCATCAGGCTTGGCAGCAGTCACCTCCCCTCACTGAGCCGTTTCACCAGCCCTCGTTCTTTTATTAATTACTTCTTTTGTGACTCAGCTTGAATGTGTCATCTGCTTTTGAGTGAGACCCTGACGAATACACATCCTTTCTTTTGTTCTCCACTAACAAGATACAACCTGCACACCTTATCCTCTTTGTCACTTCAGGATATAACATTGACTTCTGTTCTCTTCAAAAACAGCATTATCCTGAAGCTATTGGATGGGGCAAGTGATATATTTGTCCCTGTTTTGAATGTATTACCTATCCTTGCATTTCTCCTAGAAGCATGATCCAAAAGACAAGCCATATCTCAACAAGAGACAGGAAGCTATTTGTACCTCTTTAGCCATGACTGCCAGATCTTTCTGAGCTCTGTCTTTGCCAGGCTGCATTCTTAGACCCCCACACCTTTTTTTTTTTTTTTTTTTTTTTCTTGAACTGGCTTGGACACCATTTTCTTGCACTGGTGAGATCTGGCTCCAAATTTGGTGAAAATATTTGGAGAACAATTTTGAAGTAGAGTGTTCAGAGTCTTAGATGACTCTGGCGTGGGGGAGGGCAAACATTGGATAGGAGGACTTTACAATTCTTTATAGTACTTTGCAATCCATGGGTATGAGACAGCAAACCCATGAGGAATTACCTCATATTCACCTCTCTTTGTCCCACTTCCTCTCTAACGTTCCTGACATACTTTGAGATATACAGATGGGAGTTGAATTATATCCCCCTCAATTATGAGGTTTGAGAAGCCAAACCTGTCACTAGCACACAATGTTGTATTCCTGATGAGTATCCTGAGCTCATTTAAAAGCAACAGCTCTATCAAGTTATAGTGGAGAGCACACTGAAGAAGATGAGAGGTCAAGCTAGGTTATCTAATGAGCATTTGCAAGACCTCATGCATTTTGAGTAGGTCTAAGATGATGTTCCAGAGATCTCCTGGTTGTTTCAGCATCATCACTCTGTGATGTGAAACAAGCCCTCTTGATTATATTCAATGGGAGTTGAATATACATTGTTTTCTATATCTGAATAGCCCTTGTTCTCTGTCTGCCATGACAGACAATGTACTTCCTAGGCAGACAATTGCCTGTGATGAAGGGTGTTTGTCAAAGAGAAAGTTAAGACTCGGGGGAATTAAAAATAATCTTCCCATTGCAGATTTTTCTCTGGGAGGGAACTGTGATCTGCCTTTTGTATGTGAGGCTTGACAAGAGGTCTAGCCTTCTCAGGGGGACAAAAACCAATCCTGCATGGTAAGTAGGAAAATGCAGACACAAATCACTTTATAAAAGACTTTAGCCTCTATAACATGAATGGATCTGTATTTTCCATATATTAATATTAATATCATAGTGACATCATGAAACTGTTATACCAGTTGGGGAAGGGAATAGAATTTTATGTATATGGAGTTTTGTGGGCAGTCTTCAGCTTCTTTCTCCGTCTGTTAACTATTTAAATTGTCAACTTGACACATTGGAGGATCACAATGGAAGAGAGTCTTGATGGTGGCTTGTCTTGGCTTGTCTCCATCGGGTTGGCCCATGAGCATGTTTGTAGGAGATTGTCTTGATTGCTTTAGTTGAGGTGGGAAGACCCCCATGCTGTGGTGCACCATTCCCTGGGCTTCCATCTTGGGCTGTAAAAGTAGAGAAAGTGGGCCAAATACTAAGCATTTGTGCATTCATTTTCTCTCTTTTCTTGACTGTGCATGTGACTCTCTGCTTGAGTTCCTGCCTTGACTTCCCGTAGTGATGGACTGGGACCTGGAACAAACCCATTCTCCCATAATGTTGCTCTTGTCAGGGTATTTTATCACAGTGACAGAAATGAAACTAAGACACTCAGCTACAATGCAGTTCTAGAGTGTTTGTGTCTCTAATGTGGTAATTGCAAACATAGCGTGTCCAAGGGTGAATGCCTCAGGCACTTTAAAGAAGCAGGAAGCTAGCTTCTATTTTTATTCCAAGTCCTTTTATGACATTACCTAATGTTTGGTCAATCATTTTCCCTAGAGTTGTCTATAAGGATAAAGATATCAAAGCACCCCCTATGGAAACTTCACACTCTCTTTCTGAGACCAGTAATTTTAGAACACATTAATCTCCAAGAGAAATTTGGATTATTCTCCAGTTGTATTTCATAATAGTTTTCATGCTGAATTTGCTTGTCCCTGCTGGGTCTACTCCTGCAACTTCCAAAGGTTTTCTATTTCTAATCAAGTTGGCTTTAGAACCCAAAGACCTGCTACCAAATGAAACGTGGGGATAACACTGAATTTCTTCTATTATCAATCCATAGGCTGCTAAAGGAGACTTACACTCTCTACAGCTCCTTTGTCTAAACTATTTGTCCATCCACTCCTACTCTGTGTTTCTTTCTTAGATCTAGCCTTTGATTCCTGACAAACAATTCTTTCAAATGCAAGGTTAATCCATTTTCAACGGCCTTTGGTATGAACACATCTAAGTGGCTTTAGAAATGTATTTCTACTTACTCCTTTTTATTCACCTCAGGTCAGCGTAATTTGCCTTGGAGTCCTAGTTTCCAATGAGAGTGCTGGAGACTCTGGAAAGAGTTGGAGACTTAAGCAAGGAGTCTGCAAGGCTAGATGCCTCTCTGACCTTTCCTGTTGATTAAAAAATAGTAGTAATCCAAGCATCCATGTGCTATTTTTTGATATTCATGTTGGTTATTTTGTGATTTCAAAAACCCAAATTATCTTTTAACAACTTGTGCAATTCATAAACTTGTCTAGAATGGAATGTACAATTTAGTATATTAAAATCCAGAGGAAATTTGTTCCATTTGTGACATTTTAAAGCCATCTTACTCTCCAGAGATATTTGTGTTTTAAAAAAATTGTTCGAGAATTTCATTGCATGCATGCAGTGTGTTTTGACCATGTCCATCCCCCCTTTCCTTTGACTTAAAAGACATTGCCAGCTTGAGCAGTTGGCAATAGATCCTTGATGTGCTGGTGTCCTTTATTTTGAAGGCAGAGAGTTTACGCTCTGCTCCTCAGCCTTTCAGATCTTTCCTATAGCAGACCCATCATATGCTGATCCTGCAGCACCCTCTCATCAAGCACTAACTACTCAATTCTTCTATTATTTATTTCTCTTTAAAATGTGGATTAGTGATAACTTGTGGGCCACGTTAGCTATTGATCAAATCACCAGCATTTCTTACATAATAACTATCCTGTCTATAGGTAGCTCTACTTTTTTCCCTGGCCACTCAGATTGCTCCTGAATAGAAGGAATAGAGTAAGATGAATGCTTTGGAAAGTGTAGCTTGATTACAGACTGCAGCCATTCATTGTACTCACAAGTGTTGACTGTGCTCACTGTGGGGAGCCACTAAGGAAATGTAGGTGCAGAGCACAATAAGAGGCGAAGTGATAAGCAAATGCAAGTCTTTTTCATTAATTTGGAGGCATAATACTTGTTCTTTATCTGGAAATATGAAATCTAGCTGGTGGAGTGTGTGGGGTAGACAACATAAAGGTGTTAACATTCATGATACAGTAGAGTAGGAGGAAGGAGGCCATTTCAGGGTTTTATTGGGAATGTCTCCAGGTAGGAAATGGAAGAGTAGGGGAGATTTTAAGATGGGGAAAGAAGTCATGGAAGTGTCATTCATGCTGGATACTACACTTGGAGCTTTATATACATACATTTATATCATAAACATATACATACATGCATTCAGGCTTGTTAGCTCTAAGAAACAAGAAATAATGACTCTGACTGGGTATGGGAGCGTTTGGGAAACTTAGGAGAGTTCTAGTCTGGCCTAAGCCTAGGCTACATGGTTTAACTGTGTGTGTGAGAGAGAGAGAGAAAGAGGGAGAGGAAGAGAGAGAGAGACAGACAGATAGACAGAGGCAGAGAGAAAGAAGAGACAGAGACAGAGATAGAGACAAAGACAGAGGAGAGAGAGTTGAGCATCAGAATTTAAGAGTTAATATTTATATCCATAACCAACTCCCAAGTGCCTAAGAAAATAATTTTTAAGTATTAATTAGGAAGGAAGAATTTAAATTTTTGTTTTCTTTTGCTCACAAGATGTCCTCATGTCAGATTTGTCAGTCATATAAAATAAATCTAGCATGATGTGTAAGCAAAGAAAGAACCATGGGACCTCATGAACCTGGAAGTCTGTATTATGTGTTGGTAGCCATTTGACGCTCAAGAACAGAAACAGAACCAGCAAAAACAGTACAAGATTGTCTCCCTGCTCCTTCTGCATCTCCCTCTGTTACCAATCTGTGGATTTAACATGGGGGGGGGGGCGGGAATCATGTGGCTGAATAAGCAATTCTCCGAGGAGCCTGTCACTGCATCTGAGGCTGAAGCTTGAAGTCTACAGGCAGACCGATAGGCAGGGAAGGTCTCAAGCAGGCTGGAATCACGTGTACACAGGTAAAGCCCTGCAAACTTCAGCTGCATCTTCACAATGATGTGATGAAACCTGGGTCTGTTTCTATTGCCTATGTTTTTTATGGGGAAGGCATCACCCTGTAGCTGGAACCTTTATTGTGGATGTAAAAACATATATGTGTTCTTAATTCTGTTTTACACCACAGACACAAATCAGCACACCCATAACCATATGTGCATACTTCAAAAGGCATTTCCCTTCCATCCTCCCTCCAGAATCCCCTTGGTATCTCTCTTTGGGCTTATTCTATTCAACTATATGTAATAAAGAGGACTGGGGGAATGGTGGCTCAGCCTACCCCAGTTATTATATCTAGAAGCCATCACCTGTTTTAAAATGTTTCTTAAATGGAAGAATTTTCATTCTGCCAATGTCTACATCTGCTGTTATAGGAACCGATACTACAGCACAGAAGTAAGCTAGTTTTTTGTGGGGGGGATCATTCAGTTTAAGAAGTGTAGATAATTAATCTTAGTAGTTTCAGGGCAGAAAAAGTCAGAGTCATCATTTGCACAAATGAAGACATTGCAATCTAGGGAGAGGCAGTTTTCAATTACCATTCTAATCACAGCGAGAATAAAGCAGGAATTATGTGCCTTGTGCCATTTGATTTGCCTGACAAGCTAAGACCCTGGCGCTTGGGTACGTTCCTACTTAACTTTGCCCATAGAAAAGTGATCAGAATGATTTTTTGATGATTTGTGTGCATGCTTTTGGGTTAGAAACATAGATTTAAACCTTTATCTCAAGTAATTTCACTCCTGAAAAGACATTGTTCATGACATTTCCCAAATCCTAGTATATAAAGAACTATAATAGCGTGTTCGATGGAGACAGAGAACCAAAAGTGGGAAAATCAGGTGATCTAGCCCAGGTGCCTCTTGGCAGTCTATATGTATCAAGCTAGCAGATAGGTAGACTATCGTAGGTGTTGAGTACAAAACAAAATGATGGAAATATCTTTGAGGCTCTTCAGTGTTTACACAATCCAGTTTGGAATGTATACTAAACCCAATTATGTATCTTTGAGTCTTGTGGAATTGTTGTGGCTTTTATTCAAATTAATCAACTCATCTGTAATCATCATGGAGCAGTTACTAGGCTGACATCACCATTGCTGGGGCTAAAATGATAGTAACATCATGGATGTTGGCAGAAAAGTGTACGTGGAAGAAATAAGGCATATTATAATGAAAATGTAAGTGCCTTTATTAGGACACGAGAAAAGTACTTTGGTACCAGGGTGGGAGATGCCTTGCATGGAGAAGCTATCTGAACTAGGTCTCAAAGACTGGGTGAGATCATTGAGGGGTGGAGAAGACTTTGTACATTGTTTAATCTGACTTTGTCTGGTGTAAGAGGCCAGGTGAAGATAGAAGATATGAAATTTTAAAAGGGTACTTAACTCTTGATTTTTCAATTTATCCTTTCATTACAATGATTGGGACTTAAAGTGTTTACAATTAAAGTTAATGAACATTTTATTGCTCATGTCCCATCATAGCAAATTAGACTTTTGATTTCCTTCCCAAAGTGGGAGAAGGCCCCAGGCAACCTCTCCTTGAAGCCAGTGCTGCACAGTGATGTGCTCTGCAGAACATTCTGTGGGTGTGAAATTTGGAGTAGATACCACAAAGGAAGGAATCTGCTGAGAAATAAGCCAAGGCTATGTGGAGGCCAATTGCTGAGAAAGACCTAGTACAGATAAGGAGTGGGGAAGAGGTATGATGACTGCCCTGGAAATAGCCAGGGCATCTTGTAATTGCTGGACTCACCTTCTGATGTGGCCCTGGAAGAGGGGGAAAAGACCAGAGTTCTTGCCATTGCTTGCAACTCCTATCTCCAAAGATGAGCTCCTGCCATGCCCCACTCCGAGTGAGTGTGTGTATGTGTGTGTGTGTGTGTGTGTGTGTGTGTGTGTGTGTGTATGTATGTGTGAAGGATACTCTATATTTTATTGGGTTTCAAGGGGAGTTCCAATAATATTCCATAGTATATCACCCTGGAATGGAGTAATGCTGAGTAGAGTTGTGGTCCCATCCTTTTCCCTGGAGAAGTCTGACTGTCTTGACTGAGCGCTTTCAGCCTAGGGTTCCAGTCTCAACAAAGTTATGTTTCCTGGGCTCACAGATATGGGCTTCAATGTCACCATGTATGAACTAAATGTTACGCCTCTGTTTGTTCACAATGAAGGCATAATAGTAAGAAAGGGTTGAGCAAAGAGTCCCCACCAGCACAGTACATAGGACATCTGTCTCAGCAGTGGTGTCAAGGAAAGTGTATGTGATGCATGCCAAGCTGATCATTGTCTATCTATACCCTAGAACTACAACTCGGTGCCCACTTGTTGCTAAAATTTTCCTGGTCCTGCCTGGTCCATGGTCAGGACAAATCTCTCTCACCCGCCAGTCCCGCAGCCACTCAGATCCAACCAAGTAAACACACAGAGACTTATATTACTTATAAATTGTATGGCCGTGGCAGGCTCCTTGCTATCTGTTCTTTTATCTTAAATTAACCCATTTCTATAAATCTATACCCTGCCACGTGGCTCGTGGCTTACCGGTGCTTTACATCCTGCTCCTCATAGCAGTGGCTGGCAGCATCCCTCTGCCTCAGCCTTCCACTTCCCAGAATTCTCCTCCTCCTTGTCCCTCCTACACTATTCTTCCTGTCTGGCTACTGGCCAATCAGTATTTTATTTATCAATCAATCATAGCAACATATATTTACAACATACAGGACATCCCACAGCACCCACTTTTGACCCACATCTGTGGTATAGCTTCCTCTTCTGCAAAGTTATAGGACAATAACTTTCTGGTTAGAGTGAGAAATAGATCCAGTCTTATTTCTATTATTTCCCTCTTTTTACCTTATACATCAACCTAATCCATAGATCATGAAAAGTCTCCATTGTATGGCTTCTTTCTTCCTCCTCTCTTTTGTCTTTACCATCCCACTAGTTCAGACACTCATCATGAATACACAGTAGGTCTCCAAGTTTGATCTCCCTTTCATTATTCTCAGCATGTGATTGGGACCAACATTTCTGAAAAATCATATAAAGTATCAATAACCTGAGTTGTCGCCTCCATGTCTGTGCATTAATGTCATGGCCATCTATCTGCCTTCCTCTTCCCATTCCTCCAGGATCAGATGATCCTTCCTCCAGTGGAGCCCCATCTGATCCTTATGAATAAAATTTTCTCCCTGTCAACATGCTGACATACTTCCCATAGCATCGTATGATCAAAAGACTCCCTACATCCCAGTCCCATTATGTATCAGCACTGGACACTGTCATGTTCTACTCTGTAGTGTTATATATTTTTTTAATCTTTGTTTTGTAGTTACCTTGCTATGACATCTGGGAAGGCTGTGTGGAGGGCAAGGACCTGAAAAAGAATTTTATTGGATCTATTTCATGATGAAAAGGCAAAGAACATAGGTATTCTACCTCTGGAAATGTAAAGTTACATATATATATATATATATATATATATATATGTGTGTGTGTGTGTGTGTGTGTGTGTGTGTGTGTGTGTGTGTGTATGTATATGTATGTATATACATATAAATTGGAATAACTATTTTGACTATATTTGTACCAGTATGGAATAATGATTAGAAAGATACTGGAAATGTCAAAACCCATGCAGTACCTTTGCTGAGACAGACTATTACATTAACCGATGATAAATATCTCCAACTCTGTTTGCTGTTTCTTCATTTTAGTAAGTGCATTTTCTGAGAAAGTTGAAATCTGTCACAGAAAGTAATCACCCATCCTGGCATCATCCTAGGACCTATCATTTTGAGTTTCTTTTTAATTAGAACACAGGAGTTGTGCCTGTAACATTTTGTGTTTTTACGGAATTCACACTTTGCTCACATAATTTATGTTTTCCTTGGTAACTGGTAGAAACATTTGAAGGGTCAGCCTAGGAGTAGCATAATCAGTGGGAACAACTCTTCTAAACCTCTCTTCCTTGTGTCATTAATCAAAAGAAACACACGTAGTAACCCAGCCTGTCAGATTCACTCACAAAAGTTGCAATTTATCTCCAAACCATTCTTGCCCCTTGAACCTGCTAGCTGATTGGGTAATGAGTAATTACACACCTTCAGTTATTACTCTGACTTAGAATTTTTCAGCTTCCATTTTCTGTCAGCAAATGGGACTAAACTGCATGTGCATTGGCTTGAGTACACAATGAATCAGAATTAATGAAATGTCATAGCCATTAAAGCAAACTCAGAAAATTGCATGCAAATATGGATAAGAGGACTTTTGGTACTAACTTTGCAACTATAAGCAAAACTTGCAGGTCATCTCTCATGGGTCTTCCTCCTACTGTCATTCTGCAGGTGGCAGGTCCTGAGAGCAATAAGGATTAAGAAAGTACCAAAGGCCTCTCTGAAAAATACTCAGAAAGGGATGTGTACCGTGAGCACCGGTTTTGACTATCAACTTGACATAATCTAGAATCACTTGAGAAAAGAGTCTCATTAAAAAATTATCTAGATCAGGTTGGTCTATAGGCATGTCTGTGGGAGACTGTCTTTTTTTTTTTTTTTTATCAGAAAGCAGGTATTTATTTTACATCAGACACGGGAAACGGTAAGCAAGAACAATACAAAAACTGACAATTTAGCATTAAAAATTATTTTTTTGCACAGCAAAATCTACCTTTTTATTAACTTTCATACATGACATAATGTGTTTTGATTAAGTCTGCCCTTCCTCCAATTCCTCTTGTCCCTCTTACCACTCTCTCTTCCAAACTTCGTGTGTTTCCATTTGTTTTGTTCTTAAACCACCAAGTCCACTCAGCTCTGGCTGTATGTACAAGGGTGTAGGTGCATCTAGAATGTGGGTAGCCTCTCAGGGGCCACATCTTTGAAATAAACTTACTCTCTTGCCCCCAGCATTTATCAGTTGCCAATAACTTCTCAACTAGGTATGGAACTTCATGAACCACTTCCCATTCATGCTGGGATTTTATCTGGCTTGATCTTGTACAGATCTGGTATATACTTTCAGAGCTGCTCTGAGTCTATGTGTGCAATGACCCTATCATGTCTGGAAAATACTGTGTTTTGTTTTGTTTTACAGACATCTACTATCTCTAGCTCTTACGATCTTTTCATCCCCTCTTTATAATGATCACTGAGTCTTATGAGGATGGGTGTGATGGAGATGTCTCACTTAGAGTTGACTCCTCTAAGGCCTCTTATTCTGTGCACATTGACCTTGGTTAGATTTATGTGGGAAGACCCAGCCCCATGTAGGTGATACTATCGCCTGGGTTTGGGTTCTGAACTATATGAGAGTAGAGAAAGCGGACTGTACAATAAGCATGTGTGTATTTTTTTTTTCCTCTCTCCTCTTGGCTGTGGATAGGATTAGATGCTTACAGGTTCCTGCTTTGCTTTCTCGGCAGTGATGGACTATAACTTGGAATTGGGAGTCCAATAAACACATTCTCATTTAAAGTTGCTTTTGACAGGGTATTTTTATCATAGCAACAGGAAATGAAACCAAGACACCTGCCTATTAAGAGCAGCTGTGGTTCTGAAATTCATACGTCTTTACCTGCACTGCAGGGGACCTTTCCTCTCTGTGAAGAGTTGTAACATTGTAGGGAGCCAATGACATTGGCTCTGTCATTGCCTGCTGCTGTAATGTTGAAGCCAAAGATGGGTTGACAAGCTGGCAACAGGATTTACTAGTTGGGGTTTCTAGAGTCCACATGATCTGTTTCTAATGCCAAACACTTTTAAACTTGTAGGGCAAATATTGATTCTGCTGCTTCTTTGGCACATAGGTCTAAACTTGTATAGAGTTTTCAGTCTAAAATAATAGTGGGGCAAGGCATCTGCATACATTAGAGGAGAGCAATGTGTTCTTTCCTTTCTAGGAATAATCAGTATGATAATGTCAATAGCCTGCAGACTGTCCTTGTGGCTTGTAGTTGACTTCAAACCTAACCATGTGTTATCATAGACCTGGGCAGATTGATAAATGAGTAGCAACACTTTAGTTCTGCAGATTTTGAAAAATCACCCAATCAAGTAACTGTAGTGAACCATATGTCACCTTTCTATGGACCAGCAGCCTCTGGATTCCTGGTTTGGGCTGCATTCAGGAGACTAGACCATCAGTGCTGTGCCTTAGCAGCCAGTAAATGCTTGATTCTGGAAGGATTCCAAGAACATCATTAGCTAGGGGCCCTTCTTTTGCTAATATGTATAATATATCTGTTGCTGTGAATTTATTTATGTCAAAAATAATGCACTTTCTCTTTTTAAAGTGATGAATGGTTACTATCAGTGTGTGTGTGTGTGTGTGTGTGTGTGTGTGTGTGTGTCCCCTAATAAATTTATATAGAGAGAATTGGAGCTATGTGACCAGATGTTTAGGTCACATAGAAAGATGATATTTCACTCCTAAATGCTGAAGAGCTTGCAGAAATTAACAAATGGAAAAAAATAATCTCTTCACAGATTCTCAGAGAGTTGTAGAAAGCCATGTAGGAGAACAGTTTGGCAGTTAAGCAGGTAGGCGCAGATCACCCAGCAGGTCAGTCTCTCAGGATAGCCCTGGGTATTGGTTATTCCATGTTTATATGTACTGGTGACTTAGTTTCCTTCCTAGAATATCTAAGCTCTCAACCTACAGAAGGATACAGGATTTTGAAAAAATGGGCTATTCCCGTGTAAATCAGTTCCATCTAGGTTTCCAGTTTCTCTTTAGAGGTTTCTAGGCCATTTGAGTGGTCTGCCGTGGCCCTATCCTCAACACCAGGGAAGTCATCCATGTGTGCTGGTGTCATAGTTGCTCTTTAATGTGTTCACAGGGCAGCGGTGGCGAGCAACGTGAATGATGCAGAATTATCAGATGTTTCAGAACAGCCCTTTCCTCAGAAATTTAACCTCTATGAACCTCTTTTGCTCTCCAATCACGTCATTGGAATCACTCTCAACCCCTCTTTCCCTGGAGGTACCTGAAGAAGAAAGAGGCATGGTGGACAGACCGAGCAGCATGACAGGTGGGAGACCTTGGAAGAAGCATGAGTTTGGCATAGGCTAGGTGAGGGCCCCTGGATTGGGTGCTAAACACCCTGGTTTGAAGGACTGATCCTACCCACACCCAATTCTTCCAGACCTCTAGCTTCTCAAATGGCTTTGTTTCAACAATTACATACAGAGGTGAAGGGATCGGGTGATCTTTGAGAATCTTCCTAGCAAGCAACTTGGTTTCATCAAGCTCTGAAAACAGTTGAGTTTTCTCTTGTTCTTCCTGCCAGGGACCAGAGTGTCCCTCATTTGGGCTTCCTTGGTTCTCTGTGGCCTTCTCTGTCTTCCTCCTGAGGCTTCTTGACATCTCACAGCTGCCTTGCTTTGTTCTGGTCACACCAGGATGCAGCAGCCGGCAGGAGCCAGAGAGCAATCAGTACCTGATAAAGACAAATCTGTGCCCACAACCAGAGCAGATGTTTCACCTATTAGGAAAAGAACCCGCTGTTGGATCTGTTGAAGTAGTTCAGTTTTCATGAGGATTCTGGATTTTGTTGTAAAGTGTATTCCTTCCTTCATTCTCTCTCTCTCTCCCTCTCTCCCTGCCTCCCTCCCTGCCTCCCTCCCTCATTCTTTCCTTCCTCTTTTTAATTTTTTTTTTGAGAATTTGATGCATGAGCATTATATTTATATCATTTCCACCCTACCCTCTTTCTCTCCAGCTCCTCCCATGCCCCTCAGACTCCCTTTCAAACTCATGACCTCTTCTTTAATTATTATTGTAACATATATATGCATATATTTATGTATATATTAATATATAAATACAACCTGTGGAGTGTACTTAGTGTTGATCATATGTATATGCATTTAGGACTGATCACTTGAGATTTGATAACTTATAAGGGGAGTTCAATCCCTGGAGAAGACTGATTCTCCCTCTCTTAGCAGTCATTAATTGTCTGAAGCTATCTATCTGGTGCGGGGGTGGGGGTGGGGGGGTGTTGGCTTGAGAGATTTACTCCATCCACACTGGCATGTCAACTGATACTGTGTTGGCTTTGTTTAGGTGACCATATTGTCTAGATATCATGGGTGTGACTTCCCTGCCATATCATCCTGGTCCTTAAAATCATTCCACCTTCTTCTCCGTGATGTTCTCCAAGCCTTGGGTGTAGGGCTTTGTGCAATTTACCATGGCAATGTAAGAGGTTGGATCATTTGCTCTAAAGAACTCAGTTATAATGTGCCTCAGCATGGTTATAGTCACAGATTTATAACATTCCAGAGTCCTGATGCTGTAGAAGGGCATGGACTGCGAGACCCTCCATGATACTCAGTGCAGGACTCCTGCCTAATCTCTTCATTCAGAGTGCTACACCTAGAAGAGCAGCCTTGCCTTTACCTGAGAGTATGTTGGGGACATAGAGCAGTCTACCCTGACCCTGACCTGCTGAGTCAGAATACATACTTTAATTAGACATAAAAAGAGTGCAGTTTGCATGGACATAAATATCCCTCCACAGCATCCAGGACCAATGAATAACCATTTAGATATGGGATGCCATCTGCTACATTACAAGGTGTTCTTTCTGGAGGTATCTCTAAGCACCACAATGTGCTTTATTATAACGATGACACTGAGGGATATTTATCCATATCCCTGGGGAAGATTTATTCACGTGTGTGTGTGTGTGTGTGTGTGTGTGTGTGTGACTTTTAAATGCTCTACAAGTATGTACTGCCTTGATTGATCTTCACAGCTGGGTAAAACAGGCATCATTTGTTTTAACTAAACAGAATTGCAACAGCAAATCTACAAGGAGCAATCTCTTTACTTCTCTCACTTTGCACATGAGAGAGGTGAGGCAGGCGGGATTGGGGTAACTTTCTCAAAGTCACATGGCCGGGAAGTGGATTATGAACTTAAATTTAAGGAGCTTGCTCAGAGGTAGCTCCGTATACTCCAGAGGTAACTATACATTATATATATAATGTATAATTTAATAATATTTATTGCATATATAATATCTATGTGCATATATGTATACATATATGTGTATTCTATTTTTTCTCCATTAAAACTATTACATTGGCGTATATGTATGTACTTACATATGCAAGGTCATATGTGTGAGTATCATCCCCAGTGATGCAAACTCACTATTTTTCGAGACCAGGTCTCTCATTGGCCCAGGTCTTACCATTTAGGCTTGATTCACTGGGCAGCAAGTCCCAGGTCCAGGGATTACAAGTGCTTCCCACCTTGCCTGGCATTTTTACCAGGATACTAGGGATTGGATTCAGGTCTTCACACTTGCAAGGAAAGTATTCTATCGAGTAAGCTGTCTTCCTGTTCTAAAATGTCTCTGAAGATCATTCTCTTTTGTATGTTCTACACAGGGCTTTATTATATTCCCTTACTGTGTCATCAGGCTGCAGTTTATAACTAAAATGTGGTCTTCAGTATTGCACTCCAAACCTCAACTATGTGTTTTCAACCTGGGGGGAAAAATGTAAGGTTATCTTCAATCTGTATTGAATATTAAAGGCCAAGCTCCTAATGGATCCTTAAACATAGTTATAGTGCTGCCTGATATTGAACTCAATCTCTTCCGTCCTGCCACCCCAAAATTACTGTTGAGCCAAGTCTTTAAACATCTATTATTTGTGGAGATGACCTCTAACTGAGAAGTAAACCTCTGAGGCTTCTGGTCACATGGAGTTCAAGTGATAGCCAGCACCAACCTCGAGGGCAGTGAGAACTCTTAGCACCGGCACCGTTTTCCAGGCCAAGGCTGAGTAGGGTGAAACTCCGCTCTCCGTCTCTGCTAAATTTCATCTTGTTAGCCGTACCTCATTATTCATCCTGTCCAGTCTTTCGGATTCTTGGTTCTATCACTCAGCATATTTGCTAGCTAGCCCACCCTTGTGTCATCTGAAAATTTGATCAACACACCTTCTCTCTTTATTATGCAATTTACAGCTGAAAGTGCTGAGTGGGCCAAAGTGGAAGGAAGCCCCTGAGATGAGACAAGCTCCCAGAGACCTCCCCTGTAGGCTGACTTCAGTTCATTAATCTGCACCTTTGGACAAGGCATTCAATCATTGTTCTATTTCAGAACGCTTTATGGAGCCTGTATTTCTCCATTTCCTTAAGGAGAGTGATAGGTAACACCCTGCTCTAACTGTCAACACTCTCCAGTTAGATGACCTTGAATTACTGTGATGGCGGCAGTATTGTTTAGTTGAAGGCATCTGGAATCAGTGTTAGCAATGAACCACATAGAAGCATTAGATATGTCACTTACATCCAACATGTCCTTTATTCAGAGTGGAGTAGAGAAGCAGAAATGTTAGCAGAGGGTACCATATATAAGTAATTCACTATATGGAGCCAAATGTGTGCAACTGAGCAGGGTAAATATCACATGAGTAGCTATATCTTAATATTGTATGGTAGATAGTCAGGAAGAACTAATTATGGAAAGAGCAAAAAAAAAAATGAGAATCCTAAGGTTGGCCTATTCCTTTCCAAGGCTTCCGTTTTAATGACATAATTGACCTGTAGGAGAACCAGGCTCTGTCAACACATATTTGTTGACTGTATGGCTATACATAGTATTAGAACTCCTTTCTGCACTCCTGAAAGCATCATTGTGTTCCACAAAGGAAGCAATCCATCTTTGGGAATTGGGTCTTGTAGACTAGAAGATGCAAAGTCTTGAGTAAAGAAGAACCTTCTCTTGCATATTAACCAGGAGGAATGACTGCAGGAGAAAGTACTTCTGTCTTCAAGGTCATTGATTCTGGGGCCTACAAATGCTTGGCAGAAAATAGATCTTGGGGGACTACTGGATTATCTCAAACAGTGAGGTAGTGACTCCAATTGGAACTGCTGGTGGTTGTGGTCTTATTACTAAGACAAAGCAACACACTTTCTGGTCCCTAGAAGGTAGCTATCACTCTAGCATATGCTATTTTTAAACGTATTATATAGTGAAGACCTCCATGTGTTTAACTTTCACCTCTCAGTACCAACATTGCACCTTCACTGTTTTATCTCAGGGAGAATGGACCCTGCATTCATTCGTCACAATGAAACATTAGGTAGACATCTCTGGTTCTTAACACTGAAGATAACATGCTGTTGGAAACTTTGGAGTTGGATGGACCAAGAACGTATTTGAGAACAAAATTGTGTACCAGGGGGTGAGAAATAATTTCACTTGCAAAACAACTTTGGGCCATTGTTTTACAGTTAGGGTCAAATAGTGACTCACCTAAACACTTGGATAATACTTCTAGTTTATATGTTTCCACTTTCTATAGGAGGGTGATGTCTGGTTACCATGTTTTAAACACTTTTCAACCCCAGCCACACAGCCCTGACAACAGTTGTTTTGTAGTAGAAGGACGTGGAGTCAGCATTAGAAATAAGCTAACCATACTGTAGTGTTGCTAATTACATCTACTTGTTTCCTTGGGCAGATCAATTCCTTCAGTTTTAAGAAGGAAACGACAAAAATCCAACACAGGTTATTATGAGAGTTATGTATAATGACCCTACAGTGGAGTATTCACCTTTCAGGGGTTCTCTTTGTATGCGGATGGATACTTGATGAACGTGAGTGTGTTTATTCTGCAAGTGATTTTATTGCTTGTTAGCAGATGGGCACCAATGTTCTAAGTGGCCTAACATGCCCAGGCACACTGCTGGATGGTGATGGAGATAGGATTGGAGCTCTGGGTTTTTTGTGCGGAAGCCAGTGTGCTCTTTTCATCTGGTACCTCTCCACTTTGCTGTGCTGCCGAACAAGCTCTAAAACACCTGCAGGGCAGAACTGCAGGTCTGAGCTCTTACTCCGTTTGAGAAGAACTTCACTGAGCCCCTCTTCTCCATTTGCCTAGAAATAGTTGTTGGTCTAGCCATCTGTGAATTCTGCCTTGAATGCCTGGGATAAATCACATTTTGTTTTCCTTTGGAATTTCGGTTCCTCAGCTGTAAAATTTTCCTTCTGAATATTTATACTCTACAGAGCACTTTTATAACTGTTCTGTCATTTTAACAAGCTGTGGAATGGAAGCTCTTATTCCCACTGTTTGCCTGAGAACCAGAAGCCATGTAGCTTAATGGTATGTGGACTCTGGTCACTGACTCAGCCTTTCCTCTAGCCTCAAGGATTTTGTTAAGCCCCCCACACTGTTGTAGAAGTTATAAGTTCCTGGTCGCTATGAAGCCACCATTTCTCCTTCTGTCTTTACAGCAGGCAGAGTCTTCCAGAAATATGTTTCTGTGGGTGACTTTCATGACGTTAATAGAGGTTAACTCACCAATGTACCATAGAATAACTGAAGTTTCTCATCCAAACCTTATTTTATGATTCCTTTAGAAGGAACACCATGCTCAAGGGTTAGAACCATCAAAACCAAACAAATTCCAGTTGATTGGACATGGTTATAATGGCGGTCACAGAATAAGGGAATAATTTCTGGTATAAATGAGTTACATATTATTAAACCAGTCTCCTGTTAAAAATAACTCAAACACTTAGTCACAGAATGATGAATGGTATTGAAATCCATCTCCATGCCAGTAAGAAAGTGAACATTTATCATACACCAAAAGTAAGCAAAAGCAGAAACAAAGGGTAGGAAATTCCCTATAGACAGCTTCTTCTTAGAGTCATTTACTGACCCCTTTGAACACTGATCTTCAGTTTTACAGGTGTAGCAGGAGTCTAGAAAGAGTTCACTGTGGAGTTGAGTCTAATATGTGGCCATTGTCCTAAGAGGTAAGATCTCAAGAGAATTTATTTTAGCTATAAAAATTTCTACCAGCCATGGCTTTGTTCCCTAATATTGGGTCGAAGCTTAAAGAGACTGTTGATACTGGAACATTGTTTCCTAATGGAACCAGAAATGGCATATGATTTGAGACAATAGAAAGTCATTATTTGCTCACAGTTCTGTCTCCAATGCCTTGAATAGTATCTGGTACACTGTACGTCCTCAGTAAATACTTGCAATGAATAAAATCAAAGGGTAAGTGCAAAAAAAAATGTTCATCTCACCTAAACAACCGTAATAAAAGAATTCACAGTGAACATGAAGAGAAGCCTACATTTATTATCTGCCAGCACCAGGAGAAAGAACTAAGTAGCAAGGAGTGTCCTATAATAGTGGCCATGAGTGGGACTTGATCAGACAATTGGGTACATGCCTGCCTTGATGTCTACCATCTGTCCCCCATCCTTTGTAGCTGTTATTTGTCCATTTAAAATTTCTTAGTTCCATTCTCGTTTGAATGACAGAGATATTAAAAATTAAAGATGTGGCTTTTCAATGTGTGTAACCAAACATAATTTCCGTGAGTGATATGCAAGTTCATATTTATAAGAGACATGGATTCCCACATAAAAGCCCTGTGATGAGGAGCTTAGCATTGCTCCTTGTAAGAATTACCCCAGATTGTATGGTAGTTTCTCAGCATCCCCCCCCTCTCATATTTAATCAGATTTCAAGATTAGAGATGCAATTTCCTTTTGTGTCTAGCGGTTTATTAGAATGCTGCACGCTATTGTTTCCACTCTGCTCCTCCCCACCCTCTGGTTATAGAACTAAACTGCCTATCATACAATTACTTATTAAAAAGAAAATTATTTACTTTCCTGACTTAATGAACAAAAATAGTGTGAACTCACATTTCATTTTAGGTGCTAGATTCAGAAATCAGGGAATAAGGCAAAAATCACATGAGGCTAAGGCTACACCAGGAAATCTTTTTCTATTATCTATAACTTAAAATAGCCAAGGCTTTAAATGGGCAGTCCTGTGTGCATTTATGTTTTATCTAATGTACCAGGTGGAAGTAACTGAAGGCAGAAATTAAAGAGAACCGTATCAGTAGATGTTCAGTTTTGTAAATCCCAATTCTCTTTCTCCACCCACCCGCCGTGTGTGTGTGTGTGTGTGTGTGTGTGTGTGTGTGTGTGTGTGTGTGTGAGAGAGAGAGAGAGAGAGAGAGAGAGAGAGAGAGAGAGAGAGAGAG
>CABHPP010145404.1:26696-66209 GCA_902168425.1 Peromyscus attwateri
AGAGAGAGAGAGAGAGAGAGAGAGAGAGAGAGAGAGAGAGAGAGAGAAAGTATACGTACCCGTGGCATATGCATGTGTGTGCACATGTGAAGCCAGAGGTCAGTGTTCTATCTTCCTCTTCCAGTCTTCACTTTGCTTTTGGAGATGAGGTCTCTCACTGAATCTGGAGCTCACTAATCTGCTGTCCACTGAGTCTCCAGCAGCCTCCTTTCATTCCAGTGCTGGGGTTACAGGTCCACACGGCCACACCTGGCCTTTTACATTGGTTCTGAGGCTCCAAACTCAGGTCCTCTTGCTAGTACTTTCCCACTGAGCTACCCCTCCAGCTCCAAATTCTCTGCTTTTAGTAAAAGTAAGAATTCATGAGGATGGACATCAGGACAGGCTGAGAGTCCTAAAGTGCCTCTCTGTGCCTGAAGGGTTCATTTTGTTCTGTTTCAATGTCTTTCTGTTGTATTACATATCCACATATTTCTTCATATGAATGACAACCACTTGCATAGAATGTAGGGGTAATGGCTAGTGTTACGGATGAGGGTTATGAACCTGCAGATCTTTCATCTACAGCTGGAATCACCCATTACCACACAGAGATTTGAAGTTCAGATGAAGTCACTGGCATACTGGACCTCCTACCAGATGACCTCCTTGCCAGAGAAAGCATGGAATATACTAAGTATGTTTAAGAACACTGATGGCTCTCTACAGAAGGTAGAAACGGTAAAAATACACCGGCATTCTGCTTAACTCTCAGGAAATCCTTTCCTGGACGAACTGTGGGTTACAACAGAAGGAGCCTGACCTGTAAAGGTCAGGGGTGCTCCAAAGGTCTGGATTCTCGTAATAATGTAGCCTAGGTCACAAAGGCTGATTGTCTGCAGACATGTTTATCAATATAATTGAAAGGAGTATAGGACCCCCAGGGATCCCAGCCAGTAGTAGACCCAGGGGACAGTATGTGTGCTGCCTAGAAGCCTTGGTTGGCTACCTGTCCCAGAGATGGCAGAGAGAGAGAAAGGAGGAAGCTGTCTCTCTCACTTTCAGGCTGCCTATTAATCAACATCACTTTCCTCATTAATACAAAGGCATTCTCGGCCACACATTTGGAGAAACTTCCAACAATTCGCTTTTCCTCTGGTTACAGCGGAATCAGCCTGCATAATGAGGGGCAGATCTGTGTTTTCCACAGAGCCACACATTAATCCTTTGTTCAGTTTGTCATTTACATACCCCTCAGATTAGGTTTATTTTTATTGACTCATTTATTTATTTTCGCAACTTACGCCGTTGAAGCCCCATAGCTTGAACATACACAATTAACACTTCTTCCTCCGTGGGGGTCAGCAGGTCTGCTTTGCCAGCTCAGGCTTTGCTTAGAATAGTGAGGAATGGAATTTAATTGGCATGACTGGGAGGCATTGGGTACTAGGCTGACAGTACGTCTATTCTCCTTGGTCAGCCATTTTCTCTCCTGTTCTGACCGTGGCTTTCCTCACTATGGTGCTTCTTCCCTACCCAGAATGGAATGCCTAACCTCTCTGCTCTGTAACTTTAGGAAACGATCCTACTCTTCCTACCTGGGCACTACCAGATCCAGGGACCTCTTAAAATGTTGTCTCCAGCCAGATATGGTTATGACCAGACAGAACTGATGACTAGCAGTTGTCAAACAGATTTTCACGGGTATGAGATAAGGGGCAACATGCTCAGAATTCTCCTTGCTGTTGAGGAATATGGATCAAGTGTTTTCTCCTGCAAGGAGGCTGTCCTGACCCCATGGAAACCCTCCCCTCTTCTGTTTACATATTTTTCCTCTCCCCCTCCTTTACATCCCCCCTTCCTTCTACCTTTTTACTACTCTGCTCTCCTCTGTCCACTTACTCTCCTTCCTTGCTTCCTTTCTTCCTGCCTTCCTCTATACTCCATTCCTTTCTTTGTTCTTTTCTTCTCTTCTTTCTCCTCTCTCTTTCTTCCTTTCTCTCCTCCCTCCTCTCTCTCCTTGAGTATCTCCTGGCCTATGACAGAGTAGACACTTTACTGCCTACCAGAAATACCACCGAGGTGAAGATGCAACCCAACGGGGAGATAGAGGAGAAAGCAAAAGCTTTAGAATGATCTAGTAATCACCTCCATGGGAGAGAAGATAAGATGCCCTGCTGCAAAGAGGAGTCAGGCAGGTAGGGGTGGGGTGTCCTTGTGAAATTGGTGGGCCCTGACTGTCTGTCCCACACCATGGGCTCTCTAATTCCACCTGTGTGGTTATTTCTCTGAGAAGTATCTGTGTATCTGCACTGAGACAGGCCACATGTAATGTCGCTATGTTCATTTTTTCCTCACCTGTAAAAGAGAAATGGCAACAAAACCCAAGTTTGGTTTTACAACGTGCTTAGCATCCAAACCCAGCAAATTCTTTCCAAGCCATGGACGGCATCAACACAGGGGCTAGGAAGCTAGTTAACCTTTCTCTGCAATGACAGTTTATGTCATGAAATGATGTCCTGGATTCTTGGGGACTTAAAAGACCTCCTTTTGAAAGTGAAGGCAAAAATTAGGGTTCATGGTGTTGGTTTCTCCAGACTGCTGAGTGGCTGCATTTCTGTCCTGAATGCTTTCTGGGGTCATTTGAAGTTAATAAGGTGGTGGGTAGTTTCAGCTCATCATTCTGAGTGGGTGAGAGGAATCAGGGCAAAATATTGTATCTACAGAACAGGTAGTTCTATTTCAGGTGTTTTTTTTTTTTCTGTTTCTCTTAATCACCTGGAATGTGCATTTTGAAAATCTCCACTTTTTCTCAATTAAAGAGAGAGTGTCTTAGTGTCAAAGAGTGCTGACTCTGAGGTCGGAAAGGGCCATGTTCAACACCTCTGATTGCAATTTGCTAGCTTGGTCCACTTGTGCAGCCCATTCTAGTCTCTTAAATTCAGTTTCTTTTCTTTAAAATAGAGAAATTAAACTACTACCTTACAGATCTGCTGTGACTACCAAGGGATCATGGGAGATGCTAAATGTGTATGTGTTATTATAGGATTCCAACTGTATAATGCTGGGCACGTATCGATCAAAATACATGCAAATGTCTTCGCATTGCACAATACAAAGCATTTGGCATCCCTTATCTTATGAAGGGAATCTACAAGGAACATTAATTGGCTGAGTAAGTGAAAGAGGTACTTACATGGAGGAGGAGGGGGGGTTGAATAGGAAAGACATATCCTAAGATCTCTTGCTTGGAAGATGCTTTCACTGTCTTCTTGTCCAGTAAGTATCTCATTTATAATATTTCTGACACACGACTGTCAAACACATCCTCATGTGTTTTTCAGTAGGGAACTGACTTCCTGAGGGAAGTCAAAGCGATCATAAAGAAAAGCATGGAAATGTACCAGTTTCTGAAGATAGGAAACTAAAAGTCAACTTCTAGATTTTTTTTCTCATTGTCTCATTTGGTTGTCCCTCATTTGTTTATCAAATCTGTCGGATTTCTACTCACATGCAGGATACCTTGCACAGATTGAAAAGAAATGTTTCCTGCAGGCTGTGCATAGCTGAAAACTTGCATGAGAGTAAACCCACAGGAGGCAGGTGTGAGTTCTAACCTATTCCTGTAGTTAGTAAAACTCAAACCAAACATCAGTTCATCTGACCTCAACATTAAAGAATTGTCTTTTTTTTCTTTTGTTGTTGTATGATATTTTCCTACATGCATCTACCATATTTTGATCAATTCCACTCCCTCTTCTCTCCTCCCCTGTTTCTTCCCTGTTCCTGTTACCATTTTCCCCTCCCAACTTCATGTGCTCTTTTAAAAACAAATGATTGTTTTTTTGATAATTTTGTGCAATGTGCTTTGTTTATAGTCTCACTCCTCCCCCAGATCCTCTTAGGTTCACTCACCCTTCCCTACCCACCCAACTTTGTGTCCATTTTTTTAAATTACCAAATCTAACCAGAGAGTTCTCAAAAAAAGAAACACAAATGAAAAATAAATACAAATATATTAAATATTCAACATCCCTAGCTATCAGGACAGCACAAATTAAAAGTACTTTGAAATGTAAACTTATCCTAATCAGAAGGGCTAAGATTTTATTTAAAAAATGACGACACATGCTAGTATGGATGGGAGGGAAGGGGAAAAACACCTACTCACTTGATGAGGATACAGACTGCCGCAGTCACAGTGGAAATCAGTGTGGAGGTTTCTGTAACACGAATATTAAAAGGTCTTATTAATAAAAACAGACCTGGAGCCAGGTATTGGGGTGAACGCTGAAAGATCAGAGAAACGGAACAAGCCACAGCTAACCTCACCTCGCCAGTTCTCAGCTGATCTTGTTTCTTCAAACTGGAAGCCAATGAGTCTTCATCCAAATGGATCTCAGCTGAACTGCTGCTAAAAGCCTAAAAGCTTAACAGGACTCTAGGTCCTGGTCCTCACACCTTATATACCTTTCTGCTTCCTGCCATCACTTCCTAGGATTAAAGGCATGTGTCACCATGCCTGGTTGTTTCCAGTGTGGCTTTGAACTCATAGAGATCCACATGGATCTCTGCCTCCAGAATGCTAGGATTAAAAGTGTGTGTGCCACCATTTTCTGGCCTCTAGGTCTGTCTAATGGTTGTTCTGTTCTTGGACCCCAGATAAGTTTATTAGGGTGCAAAATATATTGGGGGACACAATATCACCACAGGTTTCCTCAGAAAGCTAGGAAAAGATTTACCATAGATTCAGTTGTACCACCCCTGGATGTATTCCCTAAGGATTCTATATCTATATCCTACTACAGAGATACTTGTTCATTTCTCTTCACAACTGCTCTATTCACAATGGCTTAGATGTCCATCAATGGCTGAATGGATAATGGAAACAGGGTACAATTGGACTTTGGAATATTATTTAGCTGTAAGGGAAAATTAAAATTCATAAGAAAATGGATGGAGCTGGGAACAATCATTCTGAGTAAGATAATGCAGACCCAGGAAGATAAATGCCTCACATCCCTCTCTCACATGTGATCTAAAACTCTAGATACATGTATTTAAATTGCAGTGCCCAGAGAAGTAAGGAAGTTAATAAGGGTGTGCGAGGTGGGAGACTTGAAGGGGAGGGAGGTGTTCTAAAGGAGAAAGGGGAATAATGGAGAAGAAAAAGGTAAAGTGGGGTGGAGATGGGAGGAACATGGCAGAAGAGGGAGTGTGGGGAGGAATAACAAACTGAAAATACCATATGGCCACTGTAAAATCCCCCTAAAAACGTGTAAATATGTATATAGAGAGGGCTTTAAATGGAGTACTCGATAATGGTGGAGACAATGCCTTTCCAAGACACCACTGATTTTAAGTTAAAAAACCCAGTGCCAGGTATGGATTACTCCTTTTTTGTTGGTCAGTGAGTGTCCCTTAGACTCCCCCAAACAAGAACTATATCATAATGCACTTTTATTTTCAAGGAATGTATCTTATTTCAGTTGTCTGTTTAAGACACAAACACTTCAATCTTTTATATCATGGTTCTAAAATCTGTACTATTTTAACATATATATCTTGCATCTCTTCCTTCCTCTTTATCACTTAAGCCCCTGTTTTAAACCACCGATCATCTCTTCCTGGAGTATTAAACTTGAATTTTACATGGTGGCTGTAAAGTTAATTTGGGTATCTGCATCGTCATCAGTCTGTAAGCTTCTGTGGGGAACAATTTCTGGGTATGTTTTTTTCCATCCCCTTTCTCACACGGCCCTCTCTCCCTGTGCACACACTCCTAATGCACATACACGGTGTCTGAAAATATTACCCCATTCAATCTTCTCAGCCATTCTAGGAGGCAGGTGGATATTATCTTCATTTTTCAAATGAACAAATGCAGTTCAAGGAGGTTAATAAAATTGTATAAGGTCACAGAACGTACCCACGGGTGGAGCCAGCATTTCTGTTGAAGCCTGTCTGACTGTGAAGTCTGTAGGCTTCTTAGGACCACAACAGCACCCTACTCTCAGTATTTCCATTTATTTTAACTTTGTTGAGGACAAGTACTGTGCCTTTTTTTTTTTTTTGTCTTTCTTTATTTCGGGTATGTTTAGCATGTACTCTACAGCCACACAAGCTGGCATTAATGAAATTTTGGGTCATTCATGAAGCAAGATGTGATTGGTAGAATGAAGACTGTTTAGAAGTGTAATCATTGTCCTAGATGATGATGATGATTAGGGACGTCTGTCTTTACAAGCATGTCATGTCAAAACTCACAGTTCTCCTGAGCCTAACTCTTACCCTTCATTCTCTGAAGTGACATGAACTAGATTGCTGTGTCCTCGAGATCTAGCAGTGACCTTGATGTTCACTCAGCTACCTGTACAGTTATTGGCCTTAGAAAATGATTTGGGGTGATTGATCAAAGGGAAGATAACGAAATCAGCAGCAGCAGCAGCCATGGGTTAAGCCTAGAGGAGCCTCTTCTGCCTCTCACCCACCACTTTGCTTCTTAGAGTCATTGTATTCACACCCAATAACTCCTAGTCTCCTGAAGACTTTCTGCCTGTAAATGATCTTAATTCCCGCCCTTTCTCCCTTCCTTTCTTTATGTAAGGAGAGGGGGGCGGTGCCTATAGCTGTCTAGGAGGAGAGGTGGCAAGTTCATCCCCTGGCACAAACGAAGAACTGAGCAACTGGGAAAGACAGAAGACCAAGCTGTGGAGAGAGGGATGCTCTATGCCTTCAGGAGAGGCCTAAGGCTGGGGGTCCACTGAATGGCTGCTGGCTTGGGTATTTTATGAGTCCTGGGTCTTTCTCTTTCCATGCTTTGTCCTGTTTAGATAGCCATTTCTGAGGCCTTCCTGCCACTGCGCTTCATAATGTGTAATGGAAGTAAGAAGCAGCCACTTCAGGAAGCTACTTTTTGTTTTTCAAGCCTCCCCATGCCCTTTTAACTTTCCCCTTCCTTCTCCCTTTCTTCCTTCCTTCCTTTTTCCTCTCTTCTTTCCTCCCTCCCTCCCCCCCTTCCTATCTTCCTTTCTGTCTTCTTCTCCCCCCCCCCCCCCCCCCCCCTCTCCCCCTCTCTGTTTTCTCCCCCCCCCCCCCCCGCCTCTATTCTTTCTACCTAATTCCTATTCATCTTTTGTATTTCAGCTTAAATGTCTCTTTTAGGCTTGTCTTAGTTACTTTTCTTGTTGCTATGAGCAAATGATTGGTAAGCAATAACTTTAGGGAGAAAGAACTGTGGCTCATGGATGGGGAGAGTACAGTCTATTGGGACTGAGAAGACATGGCAGCAGGAGCATGTGGCTGCTTGTTCACACCTGGGTGTATCGGGAAGCAGAGAGACATGGATGCTGACACTGGGACTGAGAAGACATGGCAGCAGGAGCATGTGGCTGCTTGTTCACACCTGGGTGTATCGGGAAGCAGAGAGACATGGATGCTGACACTGGGACTGAGAAGACATGGCAGCAGGAGCACGTGGCTGCTTGTTCACACCTGGGTGTATCGGGAAGCAGAGAGACATGGATGCTGACACTAGGACTGAGAAGACATGGCAGTAGGAGCACGTGGCTGCTTGTTCACACCTGGGTGTATCGGGAAGCAGAGAGACATGGATGCTGACACTGGGCTGAGAAGACATGGCAGCAGGAGCACGTGGCTGCTTGCTCACACCTGGGTGTATCGGGAAGCAGAGAGACATGGATACTGACACTCACCCGATTCCCTCCTTTTTACTTTTTCATCCACTCTGGGCTTCCAACCAATGGAATAATGCCACCACACCCAAATGCCAGGATTTGTCTTCCGTCCTTAGTTCCTTATAGATATACCCTGAGATATTCCTCTTAGGTGGTTCTAAATGTAGTCGACTTGGTAATGAACGTTAGTTCCCCAGAATAGAGTAGGTTAAAGATTTCTGTCAGGTTCTTACTAAAATAATCCTTTACTTAACACCCAGCCACGAATTACGTAATTCTTTATATAGACATATGTGGTTTCTTTGGCACGAGGTACTTCAGAGTACAAGGACTGTGTCCTCTTCACTCATTCATCTATGGCATGGGATACAATGCTTTGTGCATAATAGGTGTTTAAAGCTATTGACTGAAGGGTTTATGAATAGATGGAGGATAATAGAGCTCTCTTCCTGACTCTCCCATCTGAAGAGGGAGATTAAAGAACCGGCTTTGCGTGTGGTGTGGCAAAGAGTGGTTCAGTAAGAAGCAAGGGACAGTTTCGCCCTCTGGACTGCTGTATTTAGAAATTTGTCGTTTAGATGTTCACTTCATTTGACCACACCGCTTATATTCCTGAAGGAACAAAGTAGAATAAATGAATTTCCAAGTGAAAAAGTTAACCTGGGAGGCCAGGCAGCTTGAGCGTGTACAATTTTCAGGAGTCAGATAAGGCAGGGTAATCTATCTTTCTTTGGACTGACAGTATGTTATTGAATTTTCCATTACTGTTATGAATATCCAATACAGTCTACTTATAAAGAACAAAGGGTTGTTTTGGCTCACAATGTTAGAGGTTCCCATCCATGATTGGCTGGCTTGTTGTTCTGAGTATGTCACTGATCAGACAGCACATAGTGTTAGGAGTTTCTGGCAGAGCAAGCTGCTCACCCCAGGACCAGGGGCAAAAGAGAAAGAAAGCAGAGACCAGCAATGCATATCCCCTTTGAGGATACATCATCAATTAGCACTTCCCCCTGGAGTTCACCTCTTACATTTCCACCACTTTCCAATACTTCCAGGCCTTGGAAGCCAAGCTGTTTGCACATGGATCTTTGGGGGACACTTATTTGAACTGTAACCAGATTTTTCTTGTATTTATTTTATTTTATTTATGTAGATGTTTTGCCTGCATGCATGTTTGTGCAGTGTGTGTGTGTGTGTGTGTGTGTGTGTGTGTGTGTGTGTATGTGTATGTGTGCCTGTGGAGAACAGAAGAGGGCATTGTATTCCCTGGAACTAGAGTTATTTATGATTGTAAGCCAGAATGTGGGTGCTAGGAATTGAACCCAGGTCCTTTAGAAGAGCAGCCACTGTTCTTAATGGCTGAGCAATAGTCCCCTCTACTGGAAGTGCATTCTTCTTCACTGTGATCTTTAAAAGTTAGAGGCAAATTTTGGAATAACACTTATGTTCAGTTTGGGAATGGGATGTGTTTTGGATCATATAAAAAACAATGAATGTTATTTATATTCAATAGGCTCACAAATTTTCCATATTTTAAAATGAAAAGGGCAGTTCATGCTCATACCACAAACATTATTGGGCATCATGTGTAAAGATCTAGGCTGGTTTAAAGTATGACAATAGCCCAAGGAGCTTTTAGACTTTCATTGGAGTTTGGCATGACATAGAATTTAACATTTAGATAGGGATGACTGAATAATTTATCTTCCTAAACCAAGTCATCGGTGAGAATAGACTACATTGATAATTGTGAATCTGGCTATATCTACATAAATAAGAATCATCTGAGCCTTGACAAAGGTGCATCCTATATTTAATGATACTTTGCTAGGACAATGTACATATCTATGTGCATGTGGGTTATGGCTAAGTTCATTTCCCAGTTGATAATTACTCCAGAAATTCTTACAAGCACTGACTACTTAATGCAAAGTGCTTAGTGATGGCTGTAGCCAAGAGGTATGCTCTGAGCTGACTTTGGAAGGTAGACTGAATTGGTAGGCTGAGAGGAAGAATAATATACCATCTGAATGAGATCCTTAGAATGTGTTTTAGTATATAGCTCATTTTGGTTATTTAAACTGGAGTAAAATTTGAGAAAATTATTATTCAATAAGGAAGAGAAACGTATGTGGTAAATATTCTCTTTCTAGCCTTGCTCAACTGGGTTTGTCCAGCCCCACAGCAATCCCAAATCTTCCAAAGATCAGATTAGAGCAGCCGGAGGTAGTATTCCCATGACACCCTTTTTATCATCTGCTTTCTGCCTTTCCTGTTTTTTCTCTCTGTCCATTCTGCTTCTCATCCTTTCCCTGCTGTTTCTGCAGATTTATTCCACCCATGCTGTACATTCCATTCTGTTTCTCACACTATGTATGAGGGCCAGGCCATAGGAACAGGGTCCAGGAATACTGGAGTTGGGGGACTGTCATTCTAAAACAAGAATGCGGGGTTCTGGAGATTGAGGTTGATCAATAGCCTCCCGTCAAAGGAGTCTGGTCTCCTCTCTGCTCAGTAGTAATACTATGCTCCTCACAAAGCCGAAGATGCAGCTGGAGACTTCCCTTAGAAAAGTCACATTCTTTGTTAATTCTCTGTCTCTGAGTCAGGGCTTAACATCCATGCTAGGAGAAAGCCTGATCAGGGTTTTCCAACAGGTTTTAAGATAACAAATTGTTGAGCATCATTATTCTGGTCCTGCCTGGAGAGTCCATTCATTTACACCCATGAGCTGCAGACTCTGATACGTCGAGGGCGATTCAGATAGAGTTGTGTTCCCAGAGGCAGGTGACCTCAGTGGCTTCACTCATGGCCTCCAGGATCCTGTGCTGATCAAACAACAGAGGGGCAGAAAAGTGTAGTGCATACATTGTACGTTTAAAGATTTTAGCCTAATGAAGAGAACATCTTTTAAAGTCCAGGTGAATATTTCGTAATTTGTGAGAGTCTTCGTGTCCTTGTCACGATACTGTGCTTGTAAACCCACCTCTGCTCCCAATCCTTCCCCTTGCCTGCCTCCCCTGAAGAGTTGTGGGCAATGTTCTCTCCTACTTCCTCTCCTGCCTTTGGCTCTGCTGAAGCTGACTTTTCCCATGAAGCTTTGCCTGTCATCATGGCACACTGCCGGAAAGCATGACGGACAAGGAAGTCGGTCAGGTTGCTCTGGAAGAGACAGAAAAGAAATAACTGATTTTTAAAACCAAAACTTGAAGCAGCTGCATATTCCAGAATGGGAGAGTGCAAGGCTAGAGGTTTTGTAAAAAAATAAAAATAAATAAAAAAAAATTAAAAAAAAATCTATTGGTGAAGATATTGTCGGTGCTTCCAAGGGTGCTCCCAGGTGATGCCAAGGAGACTGAGATGTGCTGTATGGCTGATACATAGAGTTCTTGTGTGGCAGTAAACTTGATTTTGTCTTAGGGAGCTCTTTTAGTACAGGGGATATTCAGTGAGTATCTAGATGGACACCGAATCTAGATTGTCAGTGTGATGCAAACCTTAGAGGGTTATCCATTCCTGATAAGATCCAGAAGGCTACTAACCCCCTTGCACTTTACTTTTCAGGCATTTACCCCAGGCTTTGCAGATGAAAGGTAGTGGACAGACCAGCAGTGAGGGAAGAGGCTCCCCAGCTGTCACAAAAATGCCAATGGTGGACTGATACCTTTATCATGATTTTGAAATGGAGGAAGATCTTATTTTAGTTGGGAATATGTGGAAGAAATGAATACAACTAGATCAGTATCAAATTCAAGTTGATGTCTGGTTGCAGATGGTCCTATGAAAATTAGGTATTATCCCATAGAAAATAATGAACCTTTGTATTTTGTAGGGGAGTCAGGAAGGCTGGAACACCTGGGTGCTTGGCAATCCAGACTATTAAGAGCTATCTTTAAAAAAAGATACTCTTTATTCCTTCCTTTAGTGACAGATCGCAGCCAGTACTTTTAAACTGCCCATTCGCATATGCAGACTTTGCACACATGCTATCTCATCTTCCCCGCCAGGCTGAGAGCATTCTGTTTCCCTCACATTGGAGCTTCTTCAGCCCCAGCTGAACAAGCAGAATTCCCTCTGTCCCGGTTCCCACTCAATATCCAATCACTGTGTAATGCTAAAACAATCTGGCCCCAAACCACATTCTTAAAGGTGGGGGATTCCTATTAGCAGATTCATGCTTACTGTTCCCCACAGCAAAGACAGCTCTGCTGGAGCACAGTGCACTGGGTTGCCAGGCTCTCCATCACACCCTGGAGCAGGGAGTGTTCACAAGCTTCCCACTCCCTTACATAAAACTGATTGGGCCTTTAGGGACAGCACGTGACCATGTGGTCTGCTGCCTTGACACATTCCTGTTTTCTTTCCCCGGAAAATCCTGGACGGTTGTATTTTGCTGCATATTTTCAAGTCTCCTCTCAGACCTTGGCATTTTAAGACAACTAACCTGCTTTGTTTGAGAAACGCATTTGAATAAATTAATGGAACTACTGCTCCAAATGAATCCTTTCAAGCCGTTTACAGAGAAAGTTTGAAAGGGCAATATTACCAGACAGAACACCACAGCATCTGAGCAATTTGATACCCAGAAAGCTGAGTGGGGAGGTAGAACATAATGAATGGTTTTACCTATAGCAAAACCATTAAAGGTAGCTTATCAGAAAGACAGCTGAAATCCAATTTGGTTTCAAATTATAAGATTAAAGAATGTTCCTTAAAGAAAGTATTATTAGACAGTGTCAAAAGAGAAAGAGATGGAAATGGTTGGGAGATACAGTGGTTGCTGAGACATATTCTTCTTTCTCTGGAATTGGACTACCCCATCTCACTGGCTCAGTGGATTGGGTAAGCTAGAGAAATTAACCAGGGCTAGTCTCTCCACACAGACCTTCCTCCCACTGTGAATCCCATTCCCCTCTCGTCTTAAAGAGAACACACTTGCCTAATAGAGAAACCATGTGGAGGAGTGAAGGGGGCCTTTGTTAATGTTGTCCACTGGAGAGACAACATTAAAATTTTTTTTCAAAACGAAGGGGGTAATTTTGAGGTTCCACATCATTAGGCAGGTTTATGACTTGTCCATTTGCGAGGATGCTGATGGAGCTTTCCACACAGCCATTTGCTTAAAATTGGCTCATCTCTCACAAGGCATTTCCATAGTCCTTTCTTGTCCCTCCACTCTCCCCTGCCTGGAACTCCTCTGGTATAGCTAAAAGTACACTTGGGAGACACAGGGAAAAGCATGCCCTGCTCCCTCTGCAAGACCATTTTCCTGAAAATGCTAGTGAATTGACAAGGCTGTGCATGACTCTTTGCAGTGAGCTAGTGACATCAAGTAGAAACCCACTCTGTTACTACTGTTGATTCTGAAACATGTGCCGTGTATTGTTTCTTCACAATTATTGGCTAAGAGCAAACCTGTGCATGCTACCTGTGAGATACCCAAAAGGGAACAATGCACACACTTCCTGAATTTGCAAACTCTTTGAATACCGTCTTTCAAAACACAACTTTATATTTTTATATGCAAGACTTCCTGTACTGAACGCAGTTTGTTCAAACTCAAAATAGAGCAGAAAGAGCTGAAAAATTACAAGTTTGCTCTGTAATATAATAAATAACATGCTGTTTTGTCAAAGTTATAATAATGCAGCACTTTTAAATATATTGTCATGACATTCTTGCATATTAAAAATGTCAGCTTCATATAGCAATGCCTCCTCCATGGTCACCAAATGTCCTTTGTATCTCTATCTACTGTACTAGCTGAGTTCTTACTACTATCCACAAATGGCATCTCTTTCTGGAAATGGCTCACACCTCATTCTCCTTCTGTGCCTGAATGTTGGGGAAGCATTATTTAAAATTGCAGAAGATCAAGACCCAAAGTTAATTTACCTGGTGGTCAGAGTCTGGCATGCACTGTCCTTGTTCGAGAATGGATGGTGGTCTTGCTTTTCCTTCTACTATCATGGCTGAAAAGACCATACAACTAATTATGACCTCCAGAGGCTTCTGGGAAGTTCCTGTTGCTGTGATCAATGTCCCACATTTTGTTTTCTACCCACCAGGGAATGGGGATTGGAGCTACTATAAGTTCTCCCAGGGTCTCAGGTAGGTTTCTGAAACATATCCTTGGTCTATCTCAAGCAAGAAGAACTTAATTTGAACCAAACTTTAAAGAATTACACAGCCAGGCTCCTTGGGCTACTCTTGGGCTGGGGTTCTCATCAGCTATGATCCGATCTCTGATCCATCTCTGTCTTTCTGTTCCTTCCATTTTTCCCTTCTCAGTTCTAATCTCACCCCACATGGATTTCATCTTAACAGTACCATTTCTAGGAAAGGCAGTCTATGTCTTGGGTATCCTTGAAAATAGACAGAACAATGATTCCATATTTCTTTGTCTGATAGTTTAAGTCACCTTTCCTTCATCCGAATTTAAAATTCACTAAGAAAATAGATAAAAGAATCAGAGAAGTGGTGATGAAAACATTAAAACATCTATTTATTGTTCCCAAATCTAAAATTGAAAATACATATTAAAAAGTCATCTATAAATTGTACCTTCTAATTCTTCAAGTTTACACTTTTAGTCTACTTAGAACATGGATAGGATGGACATACCGAAACATACTTTTATCTTGTTTTTTTATTTATTTATTTTTTTGCTTTGTTTTGTTTTGCTTCTATAACTTTATGAGGAAGGTCCTCTCTCTCTGCTTTTTTTTTCTTATAGTTCAATATATATGAACTCACAGGGACTGTTACAGCATGCGCAAGACCTGCCACGGGTTCAAACTAGACAAAATCTCATCACAGAGAGGAGAGGTGAACACAGAGGCTCACCCCTCACCAAGAAGCTATTTGCAATTGATACCTTTTGGGAAAGGGAAAATGGAGTTTTCTCCAATGGAGTATCACTGAGTATATCCACCACACTCCATGGCAGGTTCCTGGCAAAGGAGTATTTGGCCAACATAAAATGGACTCCATGTTTTTTTGTGTATGCTTTTCAATTGTGTTTTGGCTTTTTTTTGTATTATTGTTTTTAGTTTGTTTATTTTCATTTTTTTTCCTGGTTGTTTGTTGATGAGAGAGAGAGCAAACATGAAGTTGGATGGCTGAGGAGGCTGGGCGAGGGTCTGGAAGGAGTTGTAGAAGGGGAAGAATATGATAAAAATATATTGTATGAAAAAATTTATATAAATAATAAATTCAACAGATAAATGACATGAAATAGCTATAATCATGGCCTACAAATAATTTATATCTTAGTGGGAAGAGATGACAAACAGAGAGTTCAGAAAGAGAGAGATAAACTAGATGAAAGTGTAGCAAGTAGAAGAGACCTAGTTAGAGCGAGTCACCCCAACTAGCTTGGAAACTTAGAGAAAGAGAGTGGTAAGCTAGCCTCAGCCACAAGAGACACACATAAAGTAGTGGAAGCCTAATGTTGCATCTGATGCGTGATAGTTGCTTCATAGATATCTATCTTCTTTATCAATCCATGGTTACATATTTGACTTGGATACACACTGAAATATTAATTGCCATGGTTAGGACAACTGTTATCCATGAGATTTACTAAGACTATTGAAAAATCATAGTAGACTGGATCTTGAACCAGGGAGCCTGACTAAGAATAAACGTCATTGCAGCCCTGAGATACCAGGGGTTACCTTGGCGCTTATCCACAGAAAGAACCTTCCAAAAACCTGAGCTGTCACTATCACCGATGAGCATATTGGACCGTGTTGACTCTGTATAATAGTTTGGACACATAAGGACCGTGTTGACTCTGTATAATAGTTTGGACACATGGATGGATGGATGGATGGATGGATGGATGGATTGCTTGTCTCTGTGACACCTATAAGTGATTTATTCCAATCATTAATTCATATTAAAGAACAAACAATCTGTCCTGACACGGTTGAAGTTTTGGGTTTAATAATGCATTTGCCAGCACTCAGGCAGGAGACCTATTAGGATAGTAATGGAAGCTGCACTTTCAGGCTAGCTGTTGGTAGCAAAATGACTTTTCAATATATTTTGAAGCTCCTTAATAATCCATCTAGGCATCTTCGGAATTCTGTAGAAACCGTGGAAAATACTCCAGGAGACCTGCTAGTTTTATAAGCCATAAAAAGGGAAAATAAACTTTTACATATTGGAGTTTTTGTTCAAGAATTTAAGTATCTTTGTATTTATTTTATTTTGTATGCTGGGGGTGAAGGCGAGTACACATGTGCTTTGATGGGGGCAGAGGAAAGCTTTGGGAATCACTTGTCTCCTCCACCATGTCAGTCCTGGGGCTCAAACTCAGGTCATCAAGTTTGGTAGCATATGACTTTACCCACTGAGCCATCTCCCCAGCCTTATCCAAAATTTAATTAAACTGAATGATTTAGAGCCAAGTTTGGTGGCATTAGCCCTCAAGCTGAGCACCTGGAAGGCAGAAGCAGGAGGATCTCTAAGAGTTCTAGGCCAGCCTAGTGCACATAGTGAGTTCTAGGCCAACCAAAGCTACATAGTGAGACTTCATCCTAAAATACCAAATAAATAACTAAACAACTAAAATAAACTACATGATTTATTGCTATATTGTGGATCTGACATTAGCCAATAGAGAGATATTCTCTATTTCTTTGTAAATCTATAGAAAGCAAATGAAAATAATTTCTAGAATTAGGACAACTTTGAGGGACTTGATTATTTGAAGAATTTCCTCAGTATATCAGTAAGAAATGTCACTAAGAAGATGCGAGTAAGGACTTGAGAAGCTTTAGAATGTCTTTGAGACAAGCTGGCCATTCTAATTATTTCTTCCAGAATCTCGCTTACTCATTGATATCATATCATGCTGTGAGAATCTGTTTTCACTTCCACAAAATGAAGAACTCTGTTTTGAAGGGCCTAATTTTTGTATAGGATACAGAAATCATGGATTGCCTGGAGTTGTAGATGTAGTATTTGAGGCTGGATACTACACAATTACTTGTTCTCTGCATTTTGATCCATGGTGGTTTTCAGTAATCCCCCCTCCATACACACACATGACAATATTTAAAATATAGAGTCCCTGGATTTGAAAGCAAGCAAGGGGTTGCTTTGGAAGGGTTAAATTATCGAAATGGAAGGGGGAAATGATATAATTATGTTTTAATTTCAAAAATGAAAAATAAAGAGTTTTAACCCTAGAAACTTTTGGATAAGGTCTGGGCATGCTTTAGAAAGCAATGCTCAAAGTTTTTGTTTGTTTTGTTTTGTTTTGTTTTTTGTTTTTTGTTTTTGTATCTTGGCCAGCATGATCAAAATAAAAGCAGTGATATGTATGGGGCTTCTAAAGAGACATAGGAAAACAGGCTATTGTTTAGGATGCTATCCTACATGTAGTCTCTTAGATAGCTGAGTGTTAGTGTTAAAATTAACAAAACCCAAAGCTTCCCCTCCTCTCAAGACGTGGGATGGTATATATTTACAGATCACTGATGAATCTCAACTCTCCCCAAAGGTTTAGCAGATCCGAACAGTTTCATCCGTTTACTGTTTGTCCATACAATAACCATTATCACTGAATATGAAGTTTAGGCTGGGCAATGGACTAGTTCTGCTAAGTAGTTATAAATATATAACAATGAAAATAAGTCAATTTTGTTATGAACTTTCTAAATATCATTTCAGGGTCTCAATTTTATAGCTTTGTATACAGACACATGCATGCATGAAATAATGTACGGTTGTATTTGCATTTTACAGAGTTGCTTAAATGCTAACTCAGTCTACCAAAACTTTTGCAAAACTCATAATTAGATTTTGGGACTCTGTGTAGATGAGAAGATGGATGGAATACTTCATTCCGTAAACATATTACATTTGGTTCATGGACCATTACTTTGCTTCCAGTGTTTTGCTACAAGCATTGCTTTATATGTTTTCTGATTTACGTGTGCAAGAGTACCTTGAGCTAACTAGAAGCTCATTGTTGGTCATAGGATGGGTTAAGTGTCAAATCTACTAGGGTTGGATGTCCATCTGCAGCGAGTTTACCAATTTACACATTTTCTAGCAATGTAAGAGAACCTCTATACCCTCATATCTTTACCAACATGTGTTAACCGTTGTGAACTGTGTCCTGACACTTAGAGCAGGCTTGCCTACAACTCCTCTAGCTGAAATAACAGCTCTCACTGTTATGACAGCTCCCATCACAGGCATTCACCTCTGTCCCAGCACTGGATGCTGAGTTATGCCCATCCTCAGAGGAGATAGATGACCCGATAGTGCAGTGGCTTGGCCAGGGATGGGCCTGTGATGGGGACTCGTCCCTATCTGACTCTAGTCTGAGTACAATTTCTGTGACACTCCCCCCAACCGTGTCAACTACGTTTTGTGGCATCTTATCCTCTGTTTAAAAAAAAAAAAGTCTGAAAGATTAAAATCTATATATAAAAAACAGAGGTCTTGGGGTTGGAGAGAAGATAGCTCAGTAGTTAAAGTAGTTGCTGTGTGGGTGTGAGGACCCCCAATTTGTGATCAGCACCCATGTAAAAGTTGAATGTAGCAGCACACACCTGCAGTCCCTACAGTTGGAAGTAGAGGTGGATCGATCCCATGAGCTCCCTGGCCAGCCAGCACAGCAGAAATTTGAGTTCCAGTTTCAGTGAGAGACTCTCTCAAAAACACAGAGACAAGCAAAAGAGAACATGCCTGACATTGACCTCTGGCTTACATATGCACAGACAGGGGTAAACTCACCCCCACACATATGTGCATGTGTGTGTGTGTGTGTGTGTGTGTGTGTGTGTGTGTGTGTGTGTGAGAGAGAGAGAGAGAGAGAGAGAGAGAGAGAGAGAGAGAGAGAGATACACACACACATATACTTCATATACCACAGACACACAAAGAAAGAAAAAGGTTAAAGAGTGGACGAAACTAAACGAAGAAGGAAGTAAAGTCCTTTAATCATTCTGGTCCACAGGAGGGTTAGTAGCCACATGACCTTGCCTAAAAGGTGGCTGCTGTATATGCCATGCCATGTCTTTTCCCACCCCAGCTGTGCTCCATCCTTGTAGTCTCCCAGGAGGAGTCGAAGAGCCTTCACAGTTAGGGGATGGGGAAACAGATGTCTGCACCTGGACTGCGGGGGCCCAGGCTCCCACCTCCCACAGGCTACCCAGAGGCACATTTCTTCCCTCACCTGCTCTGTGAGCCCTGTGTGCTGCAGTAGACTCCCTGGGCCAAGTGTTGCCTCATCTGACAGGCCATAATTTGGGTCATTACACTCTCCCATGGGCAGTAATGACATTTTTTCTTTTCTAGACACGACCACTGTGCAGTTGCCTCATGGGAGAGAGAGTTGATTACTCCGTCTCCTTGGTGGTACTCCTGCAGGCCTGTAAGCACACAGGGCAGCATCTGGGGGCTGCTGCCTAGGGCAGGTCAAGCGGTCTGCTCCATGATGCTTATCTTCTCTGTCCTGGGGCAGTGGTGGGTCTGATCCTAAGGTTCACATTCTGAAAGATTGTGGCTTGAGAATAGTGTGCGAATTGGCCAGGGCCACAGGGAAAGTGTGCTCACTCCAAAATAGGTGTTTGCTTTACCCAGGGAGATGCTTGTGTGAACAGGTGCAGAGGGCTGTGGCTGAGAGATGCTCCTGAAGTAGGAGAGTCGTGAAATGACCTGTCCCGGGCCAGTTGTCTTCAAAACTATCATTCAGATGAACACTGGGGAAAGAAGAAAAAAACAAACAAAAAACCTGTCCTCAGGGGAGATTGCAGCAGGGGCATGCTGGAGGGTGCAACCAGCATCGAAGGCCCCGGGGGTCTTGGGTGAGAGGCAGGCTAGTGACAGGTATATCTAATTCTGGCTTTACCTTTGAGTCCTGCCAGACTGTCAGCTCCCCTGGAGCAGCACTTAAGAGACACGGCATGGCTCCTTGGATTAAACATGCTGACCCAGAGGTCAGATACAATGGGATCCAGTGGTACTCCGCCAATTACTTCCTTGGGAATGTTGGCGGGATGTCATCCCGTGAAGCCAGTGCCTTAATTTGTCAAATGAGAGAATGACTGCAGAGTCTTCGAGTGTTTCACACCGGGGTGGTGTTTTACGACTCTAAGAAGGAGCCACATTTCTGTGAAACTGCCGGAAGGGTGTGGCTGCCTGTGGCAGAAACTGCTTTCTTCTTGACCCAAGAGCCCTGAGCTGCGCATGACCCTTGGTCATACTTTGCATTGCTCTAAGCCCTGGTTATGGGCCTGCCATCGTTATTTCTGGCTCCTATACAAATGTTTCATGAATCATGTGATTTAAACAATGGGGTTTTATTTCTTATGGATCTGGAGGCTGGGAACATTAGGTCAGGTGCTGTCATAGCAGGATTCCAAGGAGTCCTCTTTTAGGTTCTAGATGGCTGTCCTGCTGCTTGTCTATTCCTTTCATAGGGCTGTGAATCCCATCTGTTGGGACTCTACTGCATTTTTCAGTGACTTCCTTAAAGCCTTATCTACCATCATAAATGTGTGTGTGTGTGTGTGTGTGTGTGTATGTGTGTATGTGTGTATGCATGCATGTGTGTGCATGCATGTATGTGCATGCGTGTGCTCATGTGCAAGTGTGTGTTTTGGGAACAGGGTAACTAGGATTCAACCCAGGAACTGTGGAGGTTGGAAAAACACAGACATTCAATCTGTTGCAGAAGTGACACCTTTGTAAGCCCCGGGAATCTTATTTGCCAAACTGAATCAACTAGACACTGCTCAACTTGCCCCTGCTTTGTTTAGTATTGGGGATTGAACCTGGGTCCTAGTTAGGCACATGGTCTACCACTGACTGTATCGTCAGCTCCTGTTTGTACTTTTCCTTTTGATATAGACTCTTTCTTAAGTGCCCAGGCTGGGTGTGAATTTATTACCCTCCTGCCTCAGCTTCCAAAGTATCTAGTGTCATAGGCCTGTAGCACTGCGCCTGGACCCTCTAGTTATGTCTCCTCATAAATTTGGCTTTCAAACTGTTAGTAGTTTAACTTAAATAATGAGTTTTTTTTTTTTTTAATCATCTTCCTGTTTGGAAGTCACTGCTGGTTGTTTCTCTCTGGAGTGCTTTCTCTTTAAGTGAGAAGCATGGATTCAGGTACCTTTAATGTGGCTAAATCCCTTCCTTCTGTGAGGCCTTGGACTCCAGGCTGGCTCCAAGTGATCCTCACTCTCTCTTCATAATCATCTAGTCTGTACAATGAATGTTCTCAGAAGGGTCCTGGTATGTTATTCTCTCGAAACACGCGCTCCAAATGTTTGCTATTATTGGCTGAAATCACAGGATGGGTTGGACGGAAAGGAGATCATAGGATGCACTAAATGGGACCCTGAATTCCTAGGCATTGTGATATGAGGATGTCTACCCTGCTGTCACGGCTGGCTTGGGCTGCTTCTGTGAGATGGGATGCCCCAAGTAAAAGATGTAACTCTGGGAACTTTGTCAGATATTCAGACACACACACACACACACACACACACACACACACACACACACGGCAGAAGCACACACATATACAAATGCACACACTACAGAAGCACACACACATACTGCAAAAGCACATAAAGACACAGTATACACACACATACACACATACACATACTGCAAAAGTGCACACACGAACATACACACTTTAGAAACACACACAAATACACACTGCAGAAGCACACCCATTGCAGAAGCACACCCATACACAGTCACAAACACACACTGCAGGAACACACCTGTACACAGCCACATACGCACACACTGCAGAAGCACATGAACACACAGTGCAGATACATGAACACATTGCAGATGCACACACACACACATGCACACCTTAGTTGAGAGCCAGTGGTGAAGAGTGAACTTGATCCCTTCTTCCCGTCTGCCCTCTAGCTCTTGAAACTGTTCATCTGTCTTGCCGGGGTCATTGAGCCAGCAGGAGATGAGCACATGGGTGCAGCATTATTTCATTCTGCTCTGGGGCTCTGACTCTGTCTGATTTCAGAAGTCACACATCTCCTCTGCTCAGCTACTGCGTCCCGGAGAACAGGGACTTTCACCTTCTCCAGTTTGATTTTGTTCCATACCTTAGCACAATTAATGGTTTGACATGAGATGAGTCATTGTCTTTTTACCTTCTTCAGTTTGAGTTTGTTCCATACCTTAGCACAATTAATGATTTGACATGAGATGAGTCATTGTCTTTTTACCTTCTTCAGTTTGAGTTTGTTCCATACCTTAGCACAATTAATGGTTTGACATGAGATGAGTCATTGTCTTTTTACCTTCTTCAGTTTGATTTTGTTCCATACCTTAGCACAATTAATGGTTTGACATGAGATGAATCATTGTCCCTATTAAGTAAGGAGTTTGGATAGGATCACCACATTCATTCTCTTTTGAGGGAAAGATTTTTTATGGTGGACAATGGGGCAGCACCTTGAATACCAGGAGTTGGCATTAGCCACGCCTGGCTGGACTGGCAGATTTGTCTGTAGTGTAAGTGCTGTCAAAGAAGCCATGCTAATGAGTGACTTGATGTCTCCTCGCCCAGGGTACCAGAAGTTCACTGGATGGTAATTTAGGGTCCCTGGAATCTTCATCTCAATGTCTGTATACCACCTCCAGGGCTAGATAACAGCAAGACAAGGGAAAGAGCTATTGGGAGAAGATCTTGGAACCAGTTCAGGAGTCAGTCTAGCTTCTAGTCTCAGGGACAAACCATCTGTGACATTGAGGGGGCTGTATCTGGCTTCCAGGCCTTGGTATTTTCAACGTGACAGAAGGATGAATTCTAAACTCATCTTCTGATCTAATAGTCTGATTGCAGAATTTTCCCGTAAAGAAGCTGGGGACATGCTAGTTCTCTCAGGTGGGAAGAGAATGAGCTCCCGTCACAGCGCTGGAATGCTGTGACGTCTTCTTGTTGCTGTCCCCCAACTGTCACCTCTAAGTAGTGCCTTTGGCCGAAAGAGACTTCCTGTCTGAGGTCACCAACTCCTTCTCTGGAGGAAGATTTCCCCTGATGTCTCCATCCAATGTTCTGATAAATTGGACAGAGAGGTACTAGTCATGCTCTCTTCAACCTCTAGACCATTCTCTCTGTAGACAGCAGATACCTGATGTAAAATAACTCATTGGAGGAAGGGTTTATTTGCCTGGCTCATGGTTTTAGAGAGTAGTGTCCATGGCGGTGAGGAAGACATGGCAGAGTTGATGGTGTTATGAGCTTGGTACTGGAGCTCTATGCATCTCAAAGGAACTCAAGGCACAGAATAGAAAGTGCAAGTGCCCGTCCAACCTCCTACTCCACCCACCTTTTCATTAGTATCGATTCTTAGGCCATGGAATGGTGCCACATACTTTCAGGACAGTTCATCGTCTTCAGAAATGTTCCTCACGGACATACCAAGAGGACCTCACAAATGCCCCGGGCATCATTAATTCTAATCAAGTAGACAATTAAAAGTAATCATATACCTTCCAGAGAATAAAGAAGTCATGACAAAAATCTATGAGGAATATAGACCCATAGGGACCAGGATAGTAACAAGCACAGGGAGTACTGTTAACCATGCTGAACTTGGGGGGTGGAGCATGGAGATGGTTAAAGGGTTCATTGTGATAAAGCTCAAACAACCTGGCAAGGCCTGTAGGACTTGATTCTAACATGTCAAGGTGGCTCTGAGAAAAATGAGGAAAACTATAGCTTATATCATGAAGGTAGAAATACAGAGTTCTTACAGCAGGTGAGGGATCAAAAGGCTCACAAAGAGGAGCATGTTAGAATCTGAAGCACCCTGTAATCTGGAAAACTCACCAGCTCTGCTTCCTGGGTAGACCCAGAAGATGCTATGCTTCTCAGAACGATAAGAGGTGTACTAGGAAAAAAAAATGCCAGCATCTTCCATAACTCATCAGTGGCAGTCTCTGAAGATATATGCTGACAGATGAAGTATTTAGAGAACTAATAACAATAAGGTGATCCAATTCCCCAGAAGATAAAGTAGGGGCAGCGGTGCCTGGTGATGAGAAGGAAAATGTTCAAAACTATGTTAATGAGGTAAAGCCACAGTAGTGTTCAAGTGCTGCATCCAATTAGGTGGATCCATGGGTCTGGGAGCCAGCATGTTTTAAAAGAAATGGCTGATCTCATCAATCCACCCAAACTACTTAGGACAAGTAGTGCTTTCTCCTTCTGCAACTCCGTCCTCCACAGTTTTAGACAATTAGGTCCTGGTTCCTAAAAGTGACAGGCTTGTACCAGTAAGGTTAACAAAATTAAACACTGAGTTTCATTGCCAACCAGGCTTTCAAATTTCATGTGTGAATGGATCAGCAGGTAAGAAAGAAGAGTTGAGGTCAGGTGGGGGACAATGGACATTGATAATTCATGGCTGGATCCTGAAATGTAACAGAGACAGAAGTAGGTTTGACTTGGGTATTTCATGGCACTCTTTTGCCTAATTTTAATAGTAGGTGGGCAAGCATGGTAGCTGTGGACTGAGAAAAGTTTGGGGACTAAAGGCTGAGACCCATTAAGAGGATATAGGCCATGGCAGCTCCATAGTAGAGTTCCTGGTAGAGGGTAAGGAAACTGAGGATTCAGAGTATCCTCTGCATGCAGAGTAAGGATGGAGATGATTTTTGTCAGTTAACATTTGAGAATAGCTGCAATTTGTTCCACTATTATTCATTTTAGAAGTTTAGCCTCCTGTAAATGTTGGTGGACCTGATCTCAGAACACTTTTTCTTGTTCTTTTTTTTTAAAAAAGATATTTTATAAACAGCATTAAATGTTATGCACAAAAACATTGTATATTTTGGTACATGTGGAATTTTACAGCTAGGTAAAATTATAACACATCCGAAATTCACCATTTATTCACATTGTTACAGAATAACATCCAGGAGATTGCATAAGTAAAATAAATGACATTGCTTTTTAAAATTAGTTACCTTTGTGGGGGTTCATACATGTATACAATGAAATTTAATCATACCTAACTCCTATTTCTCCCTCTGATTCCCTCCTATCACCCCAAAATGCCCCCTCCCAACATCTTGTCTTTTGTTTTAGGGGGTTAGCTCACTAAGTCCAGTGCTGTGGGATGGTCTGTATGTTAAATTGCTCTGATTGGTCAATAAATAAAACACTGATTGGCCAGTGGCCAGGCAGGAAGTATAGGCGGGACTAACAGAGAGGAGAATTAAGAGAACAGGAAGCTGAGTGAGGGAGACACTGCCAGCCGCCGCCATGACAAGCAACATGTGAAGATGCCAGTAAGCCATGAGCCACGTGGCAAGGTACAGATTTATAGAAATGGATTAATTTAAGATGTAAGAACTAGATAGCTAGAAGCCTGAGCCATTAGGCCAAACAGTTTATAAACAATATAAGTCTCTGTGTTTACTTGGTTGGGTATGAGCGGCTGTGGGATTGGCGAGTGACAGAGATTTGTCCTGACTGGGGGCCAGGCAGGAAAACTCTAGCTACAGTCCAGCACAGTGTGGAGCCACTCCCTGCAGCATGGGAAACTATCAGTGGCCACATCCTCCAAAGAAAATGATTTGCTGCCCCCATCTCAGCAAATTGCCACTGCTAATAGCTCCTTAGGAGAATCTGGGGCCTGCAGATGATCTCCCATCTATGCCAGAATTTTGGCTAGCTTGATCTTGTGCTAGGCTATGCCAGAAACCACAACTGTGGGGAGATCTTAGCGGCAACAGCCTCGTCGTGTCTGGAGGGCAGCATTTTAGAGTCCTCTTCCCCATCCTCAGCTCTTACGTTCTTTCTTCCTCCTTTTCCTCAGTGTAATCCAAGCCATGGTAGTTGTGAGGTTAATGTCTCAGTTTAGGGCTGAGTCCTCAGGCTGCTATTCTTAGCACTTTGGCCAGTTTTGCATCTGTCCATAGGCTGCGGACCATTGCAAAAAGACATTACACTGACCAAGATTCAAAGTATCCGAGATCTATGGTTATGAATGTAAGTACTTGGAAGGCAGTTTGATAGCATGTCATTTAGAAAATAATAAGGGCCTATGGCCTCCTTAGCCTTGGGCTTTTAACCAAGGTAGCAGTGCCAGGGACAGAATTCTTTCTTTGCCATATCTTTCCCAGGATAGCATCTGATTATAGCTTGTAGCCGTCTACTGGCAGCCCTCTCTGAGACTTGTCCTTCACGGTGGAGAATCTCTTTGCTTAGGTAGTCTGTTCTAAAGGACTGACCACTGCATACTCATAAAGGTCAGCCACCTGCACTTCCCTGGGCACAGTTCTGGAAGAACATTCCAGTTTCACATTTCCCTGTGGGCTATGCTGAGACCTTGTAATTTCATTGCTTCTAAATTTCTCCCATTTCCTATAAAGGCTCCCTTCTCTTTCTGCCATGTATAAGTCCTGAGCGTACCACCCAAGGTGCTTCCTGTATGTTGAACTCTACCTCCCAGCCCCCTTCCTGTCTACCCTGCCCCGTGCTATACCAATACTTCTCAAACACTCAGAATTATGCAAGAATTATTGTGATGATAAGATTATCTATATTTAGGTGCTCAATAAATCGTGTTGTCTGCATTGAAAATGCACAGGATATTTTTATATGCCCATGGCTTCCATCTCCTTGGGAGAATATTCATTTAAGTTGTTGAATTGTAATACTAAGCACAATCATACTAATTCTGTCAGAAAGAAAAAAAAAAGCCAAATCTTTTCCAGAAAAGAGCAGCAGGACATCCTGCTTTCAGAGTCTCTCCTTTGGCTTATTCCATATTCATTAGTCTAACCACCATAACTATTGGCTTATTTTCTATCTTTTTTTTTTCCTGGCCAACTTGGAGAGGAGCTATGTGAATTGTGTACATTTTAGAAATTTAATCAGTCCAACTCTGACAGGCATACTCTACACTAGAGGTCACTAGACTTTGTGATTTTATGATCCAGAAAGGGAACATTTTATACTTCATGGCCATACGGCTTCTGTGACAGTGTTTTGACTTTATTATTGGAGAGTGGAAGATGCCAGAGATGACATGACATGTAAATGAATGGGAGTTGCTGTGTTCTAACGAGATTTAATCCATAAAAATAGCTGTTGGAATACATTTGGCCTGCTTGTCATGTTTAGCCAAAGTCTGGCTTATAGAATATACAGAAGTTATGAAATACGACAGCTACTCATCCTCTGGCCAGAAATTAATAACCCCCTGTGCTCTGTTCTGTGTCCCTGATATCACAAATTGACCACTGAGGTATCCTACCCATTCATTAGTTTTTTTTTTCTGTCAAATAATAAGCTCCATACATATGGGTCTTAGCACCACAAGGATAAACGAAGAAGCCTTACCTTTTAGGGAATAGTTGGGGTGAGTCATGGAGTTCCTTAGCCTTATTATGAAGGACCAGTGTAGGCCTAGCACAATGCAAAAGCGGAGGATGAGGTGGGACATTCCTCCCCTAGAATGTCGAGAACCCAGCTATCAGCCTGGTACATCTATGGGTCAGTACACTTGCAGAGAAGTTGGCCAAGGGAGCTGTGATCAGAGATCCATCTGGAAGATGGAGCAGAAGCCGAAACTACTCTGACTTCAGACCAGATGAGATCAGAAAAGCAGAGTAGCTGTAATCAGAGTTTGGCAGACTGGAAAGACCAGAACAGTGAAGGGATGTGGGATAGAAAAGAAGTCCCGCAGACTGAAGTCCAGTGGAAGATGTGTCAGCTAGAGGCAAGAATTTACAACAAAAACGTGTTAACTGGTTCAGCAGGTAAGGGAGCTTGCTCCCAAGCTGGGACTTGTACAGTCAAAGGAAAGAACTGACTCTCACAGGTTGTCCTTTGACCTCCACGCATACGCTTATTCTCTCTCTCTCTCTCTCTCTCTCTCTCTCTCTCTCTCACACACACACACACACACACACACACACACACACACACACACAAATCAATCAATAATGTAAGAATAAAAACATCTTACCTTCCCAAGCACCCCTGTAATTTAGTGTTTTACCCATCAGCTATAGTGATACCCACTCACTGTACCTTGGGAATCATCCTATGATCTTATTTAACTGACCCTTTGGGATGTAACTTCAGAGGCTACTGCTGTCTTATATATGTAGTTTCTGCGGAGACGACACTTAAGTCAGATTCTCTTTTAAGTAGTCTACACCCATATTTGAGTGGTCCTAATATTTTCCTGTGTGTTTCTCTTTCTTGCACCCAGCCCTTTCATGTTTAAATCTCCATTAAAATAAATATCTTCCTGGTAAACTCCAACTCTGCCTTCTATTGACTTGCTCTGAAATTTTTTTTTCTGTAGCTAAGAGTCCTGGCTTCACCTGAGTAGCAGTATCTGACCAGAGCTCACCAGGCTGCTTCTGGCAGCAGCATGGCACTGTCCAAGGCCCACACCACACAGTCGTTGCAAAGAGCAGAGAGGCAGTGAGGCTTATATTTTGTAAAAGCGAGCTGGATGATGGCATTGGATTGGCAGGTGGCTGAAATAAAACCACAGTGTTTCATGATAGCTCATACAGCCTGCCTTTGAGTTGTTTATTGTTTATTCATACCCAATTTTCCTATAATATAAACATCAGTGAAACAGAAATTCATTTTTTGTTTCTCATTGTTCTTTTCCAAAGGTACGGGATAATACCGGGCAGTGGCAGGCGCTAGGTATGTACTCATTTAATGAATAAAATTACTGAATATAAGTTTCTCTTTCATTGTGAAAAGGAAGATGGTAATGTAAATTCAGTTTCTATTTCCTCAAAAGGCCTAGAAGCAGCAAATATCTTTAGTAAATTGTTTTGCAAGCATTTGGGCCGTGGGAAGATCCAAAATGACATAGATTGACATGAGGGAAGATTCAAACTGATAAATGTTGACATTCCTACCGAGGTGAGCTCCCAGGACTGTTTGCAAAGAATGTGCTGGGATCCCTGGTCTGTGTGGGTATTGCTTTTTGCCATCTCCATTTTACTTTATTCTTTGACAATTTTATGCATGCATATAATGTTTTTGATCACATCTGCTCTGAATTCCCCTATCTTATCTCCTACCCCCTCCTCTGGATCCCCTCCTTTTTCCCAATGCATTCTTCTCTTCCGTTCCTTTATTAAAAAAAAAAAACACAAAAACCCACTGAGTTTAATTAGGGTTGTTTATGTGTGCCGTGGTGTGAAGTTATCTACTCAATCATGGGCATCTTACTAGTGGCATTATCACTGAATAAAAGCGATTGCCCCGCCCTCAATGGCCATCAACTGCCAACAGTTCCTCAGTGACAGGTGATGCTCCATACAGTCCTCTCCCATCTGGGTCCGAATATCGATGCAGGTAGCCACAGTACTGTGACTTCGTACTTACAATGGCCATGACTTATCCAGGAGACAGTGTTTAATGTCACTCCTCTCCATCTTCAGGCTCCTGCTTCCTTTCTGGCCCCTCTTCCATGTTATTCCCTGAGCCTTGGGGTTGACATGGGATGTAGATGTCCCATTTAGGGCTGAGCAGTTAACAGTCCTAGAAGTCTGTATTTTTAGTTCCAACCTTGAACTTACTTATGTGAGCTTGGCTGTACAACTTCTTTCTCTCTCTTACCTCAGTACAGTTCAGGGGCTCATAGTAGGTGCTCAGCAGATGGGCTAAATGGTAGCTACAATGGGAGTTAGTAGATTCCTTGTGACCCGCAAAGCTGGAAAGGAAAAAAAAAAAAGTGTTCTAATGTAGTTTTTCCCTCCAGGCATAATATGAGCATCCCATTGTGATCATGATGGAGGAGTAGTCTTGGCACCTCTCAAACTACTGCAACCAAGTAAGTAAAAGATACAGTAACAGCTCTGCCGATGGTAATGGTAACAAGGCAGTTAACTCTGCTTAGTGGAAAAGAAGAGAGAGAGAGAGTCACCAGATGATGACTTGGGATTTCATGTATCCTTCCTGCCTGTCCTGAAGCTTCAGGTGGTCTTGGGAGTAGTACAAGAGTACTTGGGAGGTGGAAGTTTTGCTAAAGATGTGACTCAAGTAATGCAGCATTTATGAGGTTATTACCTATGCCAGGGTAGGACTTTGAAGTGATAACAGCTGTCTTGGGGTCACCTACACTCCTGTAACTAATCCAGATAAACTCATTGGTTAACCGAGTTGGACTTAGGTGGAATTATTTCATTGGTTTGATGTTGGTGCCTCTTCTGAAGAGGTGGATTGGCATTTGTTCATATCTTCTCTAGGAAAATAATGCAACTTGAGACTCAGATATCAGAAGGTGAAACCCTTAGGGTAAACCATCTCTTTTCACCTTTAATGCTACAAGATTATGGCCAGAGGTCTCCTGTGCCTTCTCTGCTCACTCTGCCCTGGCTTTGTGCAAGCTTTTATTTATTACTCAGTGCCTAGTTGTAGGCAAAGACATTCTGACCAGCTCAGGGTCAGCTATAAACCTGTATACCCTTCTGGAGAATAATCATCTGTTGAAACTAGATGTTCCCCAATGGGAAAGAATTCTGCATGAAGTCCTTGCTGGACAGCCATTCCCCAGGCACTGTGGATAATCTCAGATGTCTGGGAAATCCTAACTCTAGGGATCATAGAACTCCTGCTTAGAAGCAGATCCTTTTTTTTTTTTTTTTTTAATAGTAACTACCTGGTCCCTCTCCTCAGAGTTGTTCTCTATTTAATTTTTCTCTACCTGTTTGGGTCTCAGTCCTGGATTGATGGTTTATACACTGTGTCTCCTCCAAACTGATAGTAACCAAAGTAACATGAACTTTTCTGTTTTTGCAAAGCCTGTCACAGAGTTGTGATTGACCCCAGGACAATTTAGAGAAGCCTTGGGCTGTACTTAAAGTAGCAGAAGGGACACTTCTGCTCTCTTTCCTTAGCCATGGTGGCTAGTACAGAGACTAAGTGAGACTGTGAACGAGACAAGGGAAGGTGAGAGTTGCAGGTAGCCCTGTGAGCAGTATCTTGCATCTGTCTGCATCTTTAAATTGGCATTAATTCCTGCGTTTTGAGGATCTGAAAAGGATGTGCACAAGGTCTCTGTCCTAAATGAATTCTGTTGAATGAATGTACCAGTAGAAGAGGAGATATGATTGGTCATAACACCACATACTGTTTATGCTACCTTGATTAAACTACTGTGGGACAGAAACTCTCCAAGTGTGTTCTCAGCCAGGAGCGAACGTACAGACCTCATCTGGTAGCAGGGTGATTTCAGCATTCTAGACATCCCTCTGTGGGCAAAATAAGGAACCCCGTGGGAAAACTCATGCTAGGGGAGGAATGATGAGGTGAGGGTAGGATGAGATTTGTCTTACTAAGAACCCTCAGTGATGGTAGGATGATTTTAAGTATCCACTGGTATGGGCCACTGAAGGGTGAGCGGAGAGAAGGAAGCACAAGATGCCTCACTTGATGAGTCTCTAGGGTACAGACAGAGCTTTACTGAAAAAAACTCTAAGCAGTAGAATACTGCAATGGGCTCTTACTGGCTTCTAAAACTTACAAGATCCAGGGGTGAGCATCATTTCCCAGTGACATAGATGTGGCAGTTTGAAATTGGCCATGTCCAAGGTAGTTCACCATGGAAATTTCTAACAACTGTTAGTCAAGGTGATTTTTTTTTTGTCCCCTAGAGAGCTGGTTATGAAACATTTGCCAGAATTCTCCATATAGGAACCTTTGTGTCCTAGTTTTCTCTCTGTTGCTGTGGTAAAACACTCAGACAAAGAATAACTTATGGATGAATCACTTTATTTCAGCTTACGGGTTACAGTCTATCATTAAGGGAAGTCAGGTTTAGAACTCAAGCAGGAACTTGAGGCAGAAGCCACAGAACACTGCTTGGTGGTTTGCTTGAGGACTCATTTTAGCTCACTTTTCTTACATAGCTGAGGACCACATGCCTTGGGAATGTCTGCACCCTCAGTGGGATGGGCCCTTGCGTGTCAATTAGCAACTAAGACAATCTCTCATGGTTATATCAATGTGATTTGAGCAACCCCTTGGTTGACTGCCTTCCTTGATTCATTTGAAAATGCCTTGGTTTATAACATTCTTTTGTTCTGTTGATATAAAGTTCAAGTAACACTTCCATGCAAGAGCATGTTCTTGGGCAACTTGAATTCATGTTTCTGGGACACGGGCACACACATTTAGCTCAGAATAAGCTATCTCTTATTCCCTGTGTGGAAAAACGGGCCATGGAAAGGTTTCCTTTGGTTTCACGTGAAACTTGTTATACAATAGACTTTGCAAAGCAGAGGCAGAGGTGGACATATGAAAGGGAGAATCTAGGGTGGCAGTTGTGCTCTGTGATGGGCTTACCATGCTATTTGTCTCAAGCCACTCTCCCTTGCTTAAGTGCCTATTTCTCCTTCATTAAGACTTCATGCCCCTTGAGTGATGTCATGGTTTGTGTGTGCATGTACATGTTGTCTCTTAACAAACTGCTGAAATCACCAAATAATAAAACTAGTATTTATGTGATCTGTATTGGTTACTTTACTCTTCTCTGTGCCAACATACCTGACAGAAACTAGCAGAAGGACTGATTTTATCTAATATTTTCAGACTGTCTAGGACCTCATAGTTAGTGGGAACCTGAGAGAGCTGTTCACTTCATGGCCAACTAGGAATCAAAGATCCAAGAATGATATGCCCACAAGGGGCCACCCCCGTGACCTTACTCTTTCAGCTAGGTTCTACATCTAGAAGCATCTACAGCCTCTCAAATCAGCTGGACTGGTTGGGGAACAAGTGTTCAAAATATGAACTGGGTAGGACGTTGTAGATTCAAACACAGCATTCCCCTCTTCTATGGACTGAGTATATGTTCTTGAATTTGTATTTTGGAATTGCATCTGCAGTGTGATGGTAGTATGGCCATCGCAAGCTTATAGGAAAGGAAAGCAAATTTCAGGAACGATAAGAGATATGTGGGGGTCCTACAGAGTGTTCTCTGAGTAGCATAGTATATAACTTCAGTGAGATAGTTCCTCCTCATTCAACTCTACCATCCCCATTGTGTTTATCCCAGACACTTAATATGCCTTAAGATACAACTTGGCAAGCATTGTTATATCAGCTCATCCTTTATCCAGAAATTGTTCCAGAATGTCTACTTAATCAAGGACTAGGAGAATGTTGAAGCAAAAGAGTGTAAACCCAGTTTTGGTAACGAATTTATAGTTTGGCTTCCACCAATTATCTGCAACATTTGGAATTACAAGCTCATGTTTTTGTAACCTTCTCATTGGGATTTCACTGACAGACATGGTCTCTGCCCACACTGTAATAGTTTTGAGGATCACATAGCAAGCCTCAGGCATTGAGCTTTAACATCTGTTTCCATTTCAAAGTCTCACCCACAAGTTATCACTTGCCTTTGCCCGTGTGAAATCGAGCCCTCGCTTGTATCTTCCAGATCTAGATAACCTTTAAAGTGCAGGTGCCATTTTGGTTTGCCCATTTATCTATGGTCAGCTTTACTTGACATTTTTATCTTGATGAGCTTAATATTGTAGATTTCTGGGCAAAGGGATGAAGCCTGTGGTGAAAGCTCAGAGCAACATGGGCTTTTAATAATTTTCAGCAAAGAAGGTAGAAACAGATCACACCCAGAGATTAAAGAGCTGAGGAGCCCCAGAGTACTACAGAGATAAGGGCAGGTGGCTCCTTGTTCTGAAAGCAGAGAGGAGGAATAGCTGCCCCATTTCAGGGAGAAATGGGAAATTTTGTGAAGAATGCAATATATATATATATATGTGTGTGTGTGTGTGTGTGTGTGTGTGTGTGTGTGTGTGATATGAAGATAACATAGGGACAGACAGGCGTGAGCAGGAATATAGAGCAGGAAAACTAGAAACACAGCTAGGGAAAGCCATTTGCTCAGGTCAATGGCGGCATAGTCTGATAGGAGGAAGTAAGAAGAGAAGTCTAGACTGAGCGGTTGTGCTTGGTACAAGAAGCCATATAGAGACATTGGTGAGTCAAGTCAGGACAAGACATGTTTGGACTTCTTATTTTAGAAATATCACTGGCTTTGATTGGAAATTGGTTTGTACGTAAAGCAATTAGTAAGAGGCAGGTGACCAAGTGGGAAGCTGTGACAGTTGTCCAAGGAAGGGATGGAGATGATAAACTAAATTAAGGCTAGGCTGGGGCAGGAGGGTCGAGGTGGGGTGGGAAGCAGGGGGGAATGGGAAGAGTGAGAAAGACATTTTGGGGATTTCAGGAAAAGGACTCCTCAGTGACTGATCCATCATGAGGATGGTGATGTGGCCTAGACGGGTAACTCAGTTATCTGACAAAGAGGTCAAGACGGTGAGCTATGCCCTGAGATGGGGAATCTGTGGAAGGAATGAATGGTTTTGTTTTTCCTTGATTTTGTTTGCTGGTAGAGCTTAGTGAGGACAAATTTGTTTCTACATGAACTGAGGCGTGTGACGAAGCCAGAGGTAGTCGGATATTTTGGTCTAAGACTCAAAGAGAAAAAGAGATCTCTAAGAATAAGTCTCAGAGCAGACTGTGAACATTTACAGGACAGACTTATGTCAACCAGCATTTGAAGGAATCTGAGGACGGAGGATGGAACAGGAAGAGTCCAGGGGAATAGGACAGCATAGAAGCCCAGAGGAGAGGACGTCTCAAGATAGACAGATCTCTGAGCAGTGCCAAATCTGTCATCACCCGTGTGCTCCTGGTCCCCATTTCAGGGCTTCTTGGTTTTATTGTGACCTCAGTTGTGTGGAAAGCTACTGCAAGCAGGCTAAGAGAGTGGTCTGCACTTCTTTGGGCTATGGTGGAATCCGGAAGTCCCCGTAATTAACATTCCAGAAGAAAAGTAGGATACTTGGGCAACTGAAAATGCAACTTCATTTCCTTTTATCCATTTATATATTAAAAAAAAAAAAACAAAAACGTTCACAGAGTACCTATTGTTTTTTAGACTCTGTACTCTTGGCCAAGGGAAGATGAGGCTTTAATTAGGGAGATAAATACAAAAGAAGGGGGGGGGGGAGAAAAGTAAAATAGCAATAAGGGTATTCTAAAAGGTCATGAGGAATCATATTATTAACTATCTATTTAAAAAACTTTAATATCCAAGTCTGCTTATAAATATAAATACATAATTTAAATGAAAACCTCATCTGGGCTGAAAATATTCTCTCCAAGAGCCAAATACTACATAATAAAACCTCCAAGTGCCAGGCAGTAAAAGTCCTCTTTTGACGTGTTGGTTAGGGTTGTCCAGGAGACTCTCAAAACATTAGAGTCTATTGCTAATGTGCTTCCTTTGCTCCCCCACCCCCAAGGAGAAGCTAAGTCCCTGTTGCTGAAGACACAGTGTACTTCAGACACAGGGTCCAGAGGCCCCTGAGTTGGAACTGACCAGAATACTCCTTTCTGAGGACTAGCTTTCATGCTATCAGAAGGCACCATGCAAGTTTCCACAGGACAGAAGCAATCAAGTCTTACCCGGCTCTGATGCTTATGAACCACAATAATGACCATCTTGGCACAATAACCCTTAGGGTACAGTAGGTGCATGCATACTTAGATGGAAGCCAACAGCTCCAGAATTGGATTTAAGACCTGCTCAACAAGAGAGGAATCATACCTGGTACTAGAATCCAGCCAACTACGCAGGGATAATCAAAGTTCTTGGAAGAGACCCTATAAACACCCCTTTACTTAGTCAGCATAATCCCTAACTATATTCTAAATATTTGTTCTTGTAACCACAGATAAGTGTAGTCCTCACCCCTCATCAAGGAAACTTCTCCTTGCAACAGATGGAGGTCATTATAAAAAACCACGATTAATCAAAATGTAGAGTTGTGGAGCCCAGTCCTATTGGATACATCTACAAAACACTCTAATACCTAGGGCTTGGGGACCATTGAGAAAGAGGGAATGGGAAGGTTGTAAGAGGCAGAGAATTGGGGAGTTCGCTGTGAGATCATGTCTCCTAGTAATGTCAGAAGGTAGAACCATGAAGTCTCACCAGCATGACTGCCTAGACATGAACTGAACAAGGACATCAACAATAGACATGCCGAAGAGGACAGGGGAAATCCCATGAGGCCTCAACCCTAAATAAAGAACCACAGGCAACTAAGGAACGGATGAGAATAGCATAATGGCCTTTCTTTCTACAGGGAAAGACACACCAACTGGTTATCTAATACTAAATGTTTAGCCCTGAATACATAAATACAAGCAACATTATACTGTCTGAGCAAAGTGAGGGGGAGGGAAAGAGGGAGGGCAGGGGAGAGAGAGAGAGAGAGAGAGAGAGAGAGAGAGAGAGAGAGAGAGACCAATAAATGCAAAAAGCAAAAGCAAAAAGCAAAAGGAAGAAGCCGTGAATTTGGAAGAGATCAGGGATGAGTATATGGAAAGGTTTGGAAAGGGAGGAAAAGGAAGAGAGAGAGATGATATAACTAAAATTTCAAAGTAAAAAAAAAAAGAAAAAAAAACAGAGATGAGTTTTGGAGGTGGGGCTGGATAGATGGCTCAGAAGATAAGGACTTGGTCTGATTTCCAGCACCAATGGCAGTTCATAGCCAAGCCCAGTTCTAGAGAATCCTTCAGCTGTTTCCTGCCTCTGTGTTCAGGGCACTCATGAGATGCACTTATATATTCATGGAAAAACACTTATATGTGTAATAAGATAAATCTTTGAGAGAAAAAAAAAAGGAATGAGTTTTGAGTTTCTCTGAGCGTTGCTGGGGAAGCATACCATGTAGATTGGAGGCATAAAGGTGGGATTGAAGAAGGTTAAGAGATGTGGATGTGGGTCTCAATGCTCAGTTCTCAGAGGTGGGCAGCATGAAGGGTGGGGCTTGCAGATGACTGAACAGAGGAGAGCAAGAATGGCTTTTCCTTGCTGTGCACCAGACCTTAAAGGAAACAGCTCTTGACCACCAGTGATGATCGTCCCTGGCACACAGAAATCCAGAGTTGTCAGGTGGCATGCTTGTTTGTTTATTTAATTATTTATGACACTGGTCATCTCAGAGGACAGTCTCTGTTCCTCCTTGCGATTTCTCAGCAGAGCACTCAGCCTTTCCAAGCTCCCGATTTTAAGGCTGATCATGTTTCTTCCCTCCCCAGAAAAGGACTATTTGCATGTTTTTATGAGTCTTATTACATAGCTTTATGACTTGTACATGTAACAACAGAGAGCAAAACGTTCATGGTATGTGTCTCCGGAGGAGTCATCAGCCGAACATAAAAATGTAAATCCATTTGGAAAAACACAGGCCAGTTATTGAGAGCGAAGCCTGCAGAACATGTGTCCCCTGTGAATGATTAGCAAAGGCCCAGCGACACACACATCCTCAGCTCAGACGGACTCTGCAGACCATCTGGAAACACATGACACTTAATAATGCAGACTAATAAAATCAACCCAGATCCCGCTTACAAATGAAATAAACTGGAGAGTGAGGGATTACGGTGATCAAGAGAGAATGGAAATGTTTTCTGCACATTTGAAGCAGAGCTAGAGATGAGGAGGGGGCAAGGAAGAGATGGCCAGAGATTTGTGGGCCCATTTTGTAAATCCTGAGCAAAGCCAGCCACTTGAAAATGAGAAGGTACAGACGCTATGGGGGTGATTCTTTCTGTAAAACTGACCTGTTGAAACCCTCCAGGAATGACTGTAGTTTCTCTGAAAAACAGCTATCAATATCTAAAAATGCTTCCTGCATTTCCCCCGCAAAGTAATAAGACACTTTCAAGCCAACAGCAGCATGCTAAATGGTAAATGGTATTCTCTGCTCTCTCACCCCCAAAACTACGGCCAGAGAGATGAAAAGGTAAGAGAGATCAGGGGTCATCTGCTGCAACCCAGTGGGACCCTTTATTCTGATAGGGCAAGCCAGAGAAGCTGGACATTGTTCATTGCATTAGCTTTTTCTCTTAAACTCTTACAGGTCTTTCACGAGCAATTAAGACCATTATTCGTCTGACTATAAAACAGGGAACCAAGAACCTTGAAATTTTATGTCACATATAATTGAGAGGCAATTTAGCTAGAAAGTCTATGGCTGGGAAGCAAAGAAAGAAAGCGTTCAGAAGTTCCATGTTGTCACTCCTCTGGGGTGCTGGTCTTGGTGATGGGTGAGTTCAGGGTTAACTGTTCTGCAACAGGACTCACCAGAGACTACCTGGTAAGACTGGGTGCTTTCCTAGCATCAGATCCATCCTAGAAATACGTATCTTCTCCTCCAACTCCTTCACTGAGTTCTGGGATTGAATCTACCACCACTTCTCTCTCTCGGTGTGTCAATGAAATATCTATTGGACCTATTTTGGCATGGCCTTGTTTGAATTTGGGACATCTTGTCAGGATCGTGATGGCATCTTAGTAGTTGCCTCCTGGGACTTGTCAAGGAAGACAGAACTAAGGGTAGAGAAAGACAGAAAGAAAGGCAGAAAGACAGATGGACAAAGGGATGAGGGGAAGAAGGCAAGCAGGGAGAGAGGGAGGGAGGAAGAAAGGAAGGAAGGAAGGAAGGAAGGAAGGAAGGAAGGAAAAAGAAAGAGATAAGACGTAGGAAGAATGGTGGAGAGAGGCCATTCAGTTACTCTTCCCACTCCCAACCAGAGTCACTCCATATTGCAGCAGGATGTATGTAACTGTTTCATGTGCCACACAAGCAAACCATCTTCTCTATGCTTAGATGGTATCTGATAAGAGCATTGGATTCACTAAGAAGAACAAGGATGGAGTGTGCATGACCATACTTTCAAAGTCTGGTTGTGCTCATGCCTGATGTTGTCTGGGCCTGTAAACACCTCTGCTAACACTAGGTCATATTCTGGAGCAAGGTTTGCATTAACTCTATTGTAGACTTACAAAGGAGGAGCTTAGTGGGCAGGGGATTGGAGCTTTTCAGTGCTGTAGGTGCCTGCGAGTCCTCCAGGTTTCCATATGTAATCCCAATGAATTAATTAATTTTACCAAGCTCAGACCGTTGGAATCTATCTGTGGTCTTGAATCTTGCTTTATTTGAACTGAGGAAGTTTCTTTTGTCTACCAAGGAAAGTCTCTCAGTGAGTTCTACACTTCAGAGGTTCTTCATGAACATCATTGGAAAAAATGCAAGATATTTGCAGGTCTCAGTTCCTGCTGGGAGCTGAAGAGGAGATTCCATTTTCTCATCTTTCCTATCTCCTAGAGGCTACTTGGTGTTTGTTGGCTCGAGGCACCTTCTACCTTCAAAGCCTTCCAGGTCCATCTGAGTCTGTCCTGTTTCCATTTATAAGTACCTCTGGCATTACTTTGGGACTATTTAGAATCTAAAATTTAAAGTCAGTAATTTTCATCTTCAGTTATATCTGCAACTTTAATTTCTCCTTGTCATAGAACTTAATATATTCACATGTTCTCGAGATCAGGATATAGGCAACTAGGAGGGGAGTGTTATTCTGCTTCCCCAACAAGGTCTAAATTCTTTCAGCCTTCATAAAACAAGAGAAAGAGAAACAGACTTGAGTCCAGGAAGCTGATGTCCTAACTTAGTACTGACCATTGGCACAGCTTTGTGCTCAATATGGTTTGATATCCCAAAGTTTTTGGGGTTACCAAGGTGTTGAGGTCTCAAGTCCCGATATTCTGTTTTCCTGGGTTTCATTACCTTCACTGAACTGTACACTAGACACTTGACTCACCCAAGGCATCATCTTCATATCATATTATATCTCTCTCTCAATCTCTCTCTCTCTCTCAATCTCTCTCTCTCTCTCAATCTCTCTCTCTCTCAATCTCTCTCTCAATCTCTCTCTCTCTCAATCTCT
>CABHPP010145404.1:76723-91700 GCA_902168425.1 Peromyscus attwateri
GTGGAAGGGGCTCTCCACTTCAAGACTGGGTCTTCCCCACTAAGTCAGTCCTCTCTGGAAATGCCATCACAAGCATGTCTAGAGCTGTGTCTCCAAGGTTGATTCTAGATTTGTCCTGTTGATAAAGCCAATCTTCACTGTTACCTTCCTTTCTCAAGGACCCTTTCCCTCAAGTCAGGGCAGTCACTCTGGCTGTTCTACTGTCTTTTCTACGTGGCCTTTTCATCCAGGTAAACCTTTGTAGCACTTATATTTAAATGGGGTGTGGCATTGGCTTGGGGAAAGAGAGACTTGAGAAGCTGTTGGGAGACTTGCTGTGTCTGTCAACAATCCCATCTAGCGTGTCTCTCTAACTCAGGATTCTGACCTTCAGGAGGAGGATGGAGCTGCGATGGCTGTTGAGGAGTGTAGGATGTTTTAGAGACTGAAAGGGTAGGCTGGCTGAAACAATAGACTGAGGGTATGAGACTGTGTGAGAGAATGGGGATGTGGGGTGACCTGGGTAGAGTCTGGGGCAGGGGCAGGGTGTGGAGATCAAGGTACGGTTTGGGACAAGTCTGATTCTGAAATGAGAGCATGTCCGAGGGAAGAAACAGAACAATGATCTTTGGTGAGGGGTCCAAGGTGGAGAGCTATGTGCGCTGTTGTATACCATCTGTGAAATCATGTATGTGATATATATATATATATCTCGTGTGTGTGTGTGTGTGTGTGTGTGTGTGTGTATGTGTGTGTGTGTAACTTAGAGAATATATATATTCTGCCCTCATCTCTGAGGGTACTCTTCGTGTTTACATTTAGGACCTTCCTTCTATAGACTGCCTCCTACCCCATCTCTAGTCTTATAGGCAGTGGCTGGAGGTATCTCCTTTCGAAGCCATTTTTGATAGACCCGGCAATGGTGGGCACCTGCACTGCATGACACTGAGTGATAGCGCACAGGCTTGTGTGTATAGATCCTGTGTGTTCAGATCATTTATACTCAACAGAAAGCCTTGGAGTACAGAGGCCTGTCTTTACACTGCATACACATTAATTGGAGGAAAAACAAAATCTGTCTCCTACTTTGATAAGGAATCATTTAACTAAATACCCAGAGCTCTAAAATGTCTTTTAAGGACAGGACACAGTGCCCTAAACCTGGACCAAATGATAACAATTCACTGTAAATAGGAATTGGCAACGTGTTTGAAGAGTTTCCTTTCTCATTCAGCCAGAGCTGGAATCCTGTGTTTTATCCAGATGATGCGGAGAGACCCACATTCACTAAGAGACTTGAGCTGCTTTTACACCAAAGGACCCTAGCCCATAATGACCTGCCCAGAGGTGCACACTCCAACTGACTGTCAAAGCCTCTCCTTATGCTTGTTCCCAGTGGCCGTTGTATTGCCTTTGCAACGTGAAGAGCCTCCACAGATGACCTCGTGCTGACCTCATTGTTGTGGTGGGAAAGAAGCTTCTGGAAGCCTCACAGCCTCTGCCTTGCCTCCTGTGCCTCCCCCATGGTTCTCTAGAACCTCTCTTTTGCTTTCCCTCTGCTTGGAAAGAACAAGGATATTCAGCAAGCAAGCTCCTGTCTGGATTGTGTTTCCCCTGCCTGAGGCTGGGCTTTTGAATTTTTCAATAGAAAGAAAAGGAACTGTACCGGGGAATAATTTTCCCGTTGGTAGGTTCTCTGCAGGTCCTGTGGCAACAGCAGCCATGCCACACGAATACTCCAAAGTAACAGCAGAGGCTTTCATTTTCATCGCTGGCAAGTGGTGGTGACCAGTGACCCTTGATGGCCCTTCCTGTAGGACGCAGGAATCCCTCTTTGGCCACAATTAATTCTATGTTCTGAACTGAAATGACAATCATTTATTATTCTGTTTTACATATGCACCTCCGGGGAGTCCAGCTAAGAGCTCTAATTTTCTAGTTCACTTGCAACAGTGTTCTCTGAGAAGCATTGACTGCAGAGAAGTTAAAGGATGTCAGTTCAGTGAATTATCGAGTTGTAGGCAAAAATCATCGACTTCTACGGAGTCAGGTAGTGCTTTCTGAAATATGATGCAGGCTTCCCTTTCACTCTGGGCCTGCATATTCATAAGAGGACCAACAGTGAACTCAGGTAGGAGTGACCTATTAGGAAAATCAATGGGGTCCGGCACCTGGCTCTCTGCCTGTGGGGCCTGGCTGTCCTTAGGTACAGCCCCAGTTGCCAGTCAACTCTGAGGGGACCTTGGCTGCCTGTCTCTTCATCCTTCCCCAAGCCTGTGCCTGCAGGAATGGAAATCAAAGCAGTTTTCAGCTGATTTAAACTGTGTCATTCAAGATCCCGTCCGCAAAAGTGTTTTAACCACATGAAATCTCTTAATTCCCTGCTTAGAATGATGATGGCGATTGCAGAGCAGCAGTGGTGGGGTCTGTTGAATTTCCCCAGCATGCATAAGAGTGCAGCGCAGCAGAGGCCCTGTTGGGGACCTCAAGCTATTACTTTGGTTAGATTAGAATTTTCCTATCAGAGTCTAGCCCCTTTTACATCAACCTTTGGAAGGATGGAAATGTCCAAAAATGTCTTTTACATGGCAAGCTTGCTGGGCATCTTACCTGGATAATTTATAGGGTTTGCGCCTGCTTTTGTTTGTGTTATTTGCACTAACAGCAACAAACACCACAAAATGTGGACTTTTAACTTCTTAGTTAGGTGAGTGAAATTGGAGACAGATCTGGAAAGAAATAATTGGGGAGATGTAAGGACAAAACGAACAGCCGGGCAACTGGAGATGAAGGGAGGGTGAGGCTTGAAGGAAGGGAAGAGAAACAGACTCAGAACAGGCTGCAGCCAGGAGGGGAAGCCAGACCTGGGAACCATTGTACCTGGTGCAGCAGAAAAGAGCAGGAGGCAAGAGTGAAATGGGGGGACAGGAGTGTGGGCGTGGGCGTGAGGTGGAGGAAGGCCGAGGAAGGCCGAGGATAGTCTGGTTGGGTGATTTAAGAATAATAGACTGAACTGTGAACCAATGGCTGAGGGGCCCCCAACTGGATCAGGCCCTTTGAATGGATGAGACAGTTGATTGGCTTGATCTGTTTAAGAGGCATACAGGCATTTGGACCGGGCCCTGTGCTCAGTACATGAATTGACTGTTTGAAACCTGGGTCTTAGTAGAGACCCTAGGCTCAGCCTGGGAGGAGGGAACTAGACCTGCCTGGGCTGACTCCACCAGGTCGATCTCAATCCCCGGGGGAGTCTATGCCCTTGAGGAGATGGAAATGGGGGGTGGGCCGGGGGGAGGGGGGGGGGGCGGGGGGGGGGGGGGGGGAGGGGAGGAGGGAGAAAGGGGGAATTTATGGCTGATATGTAAAGTTGAATTATATTGTAAAATAAAATAAAATAAATTCAAAAAAAAAAAAAGAATAATAGACTGACTGATGAAGTCTAGGCTGGAGGAACTAAGAAATCGATGTTGGTACCCTGTAGGCCTCCTCCAATATGCTGATCTTACTAAGGTTCAAAGCTTGACTGTACGTTAAAGGTTCTCAGGTTAGAGACTTGCTCAGCTCAGCGTGCTGCTGTGAGGTAGTGGAAAGAGGGAGATGGGGTTTAGGAGATAACCTTTTAATTGCTGTGCCTTAAAGGGCATAGTGTGACTCAATTCTTTTCCCCTCTCTCTTCCTCTTCCTGTTCATGAGGTAAGCATGTCTTGTTTTCCCACTCAAGTCATATTAATAACCATGGACTAAAACCTTTAAAATTATGTCTAATAATAAAGATGATGATAAATAAGCCATTGACTATAACAAATATCTCGGGCATTTGTTATGAAGACCCAAAACTAACAGAAAATCCTAAGTCAATAATTGTATGTAGTGATGTGGCGACTTCCTTATGCTTAGAACCAAGGTTATACAAGACAGAAACAAGTGTATTCGCTGCTCTTTGGAAGCCTGAAGAGTTATGATAAAATTATTCTAATGTCACCTGCAAAATGATCAAACAACAATGCTCAGAGAATGGCGGGAATCAGGCACAAGGTGACACCGATTACCTCAAGGGAGCATGAGAGGCTTCATGCTGGAGGTGGCGTTTGAGATTTACGAAGTTTGATAATTGGGTCTATATGAGAGTATGAGAATGAAGGAAATCTGGCCTTGGAGGGGTATTTCAGGATAGTATGTCACCATAGGCACATACCACAGAAACTTAGATATTCAGTAGAATTCCTAGAATGTTTAGACATTTAAGATGTTTTAGAAGAAGTTTCAGAAGGAATGCTGGGAGATAAGTGTGGAAACCCAGTTGAGACCTTGTGCCAGTAACGGATTGCTTTCTCTGCAGCCCACAAACCACATGAAGGACTTGGAAAAAAGGATGTGTCCAAGACTATCTCTATATGTCTCAGTTTTCTCACAAGAGTGAGTGGTAGGGCTACTCTGCAGTTGCACGGTCATCCTACCCAGAGCGCCAGCAGATTTACTGTGACGCATTCCCTCACTTCTTTCCATGCTGCCTGAAGCTTGCTCAGGCTCAGGCCTCCAGCTGAGAGCATTGTGTAGCCTCCACATCTCCTGTAACTCTGCCACAACAACGGGCCATGTAGCAGCTGACTCTGAAATGAGTCCCATCGTCAAAATCAAAGTGAAGAACATTTTAAAGTGTGGAATTCATTGGATCCTAGTTAAAAGTCTACTATCCAATATCACGATTCTCACTTTTCTTTGGTCTTAAGTTGACCCCCAAATCAACCTACTTCCTTTCATTCTTCTTCCTTCATGACTTAGGAGCCTGAATGGCGCCTTAGGCTTGACTGTCAAGATGCTTCCTGTGCTGATGTTTCCACAGGCCAACAGAATGGGAGCAAGAGTTTAAAGATTATCCATTAGGACAATCCTTCAAAAGACTTAGTGATACTTTCTTGCCAAATATACTAAGAGTAGGTCATAAAATGAAGCTTAATCCAGTGTTTGAACAGATCAAAGCTATGTCAAAGTTATGACTTGGGATAAATCTACTTTGTTCTAGCGTCGTCATATTCTTCATGTTAAAATGAGAAGGTTGAATAAGATCAAGGTGATGTTTAAGGCACCTTCCTCTCCAGAATTACAAAGCACCTCAAAGCTAGTTCATTTGGGGTTACCAGAGAAAACAATACATACTGTGCAACACCAAGAGATTTCCAAGACCAGCAGATCATGATCCTGAACCTTCTGGCCATGCAGTTCAACCTGGTTTAAAAAGAGCAGGACAGAGTAAACCACAAAGGCAGGAAAAGTGCTTTTTCTCTGAGAGGTGGACAGAGATTTCACCTGCCCAATAACTTGATGAGGACGAGAAGGGGGATTGGCTGACTTTAAATAACACCAGAATACCGATTCCAGCAGCACACGAGTTTAGGCTGCCAAAGGGCAGAGATATTAGTCAAGACCAGAATACCCAAGGAGAGTTGACAGAACTTTATTAATGTTTTGCTTAAGTAGTTTCATCTGTTTCAATGCTTGCCAAAGAATAATATCTCTAAGTCTTATTTACTGTTCTATGTACTTTATATCCAAACCTCAGCCTTTAGAACAAACCCCCATAGTGTAGCAGGGACACTGAAGGATAAAAAGAATGAGCCATTTGGTCAATGATGAACAACCAGAGTGTGGCGACTATAGTTGAGGCATACATTATAATTCAAACCTGGGCGATCTGTCTCTCTAAGTTCCTATACTCCAAACTATTGTACTATACTACTTATAGTTGTTGATTATTGCTGCTCTAACAGATTATTGTAAACACAACGAGCTATTCTCTTGTAGTGGCAGAGGTCAAAAGTCAAGAATGGGTTTAGAAAGTGAAAGTATAATTGCAAGAGCTCTGTTAGTCATTCTAGCAAACTGTGAAAACTTAAGGACGGTGGAAGCCCGTTGATGGGAAGTGAGGGCACGGCTGTGTGTTGATCTCTTTAACCCGTGTGGTCTGTCCTGACTCTGGTTGGTTAGTGCCAGAACTTAATTGAGCTAGAACAAGGAAGATAGCAGCAGGAAGCAGCGGAAGGTGGTGGAGCAATCCCTCTGGGCTGATGTATTCTGGGCTGACATACTCTAAAGGAGAAAGCAGGACGCCTCCCAGTCCAGTTCCTCCAATTAGTTGCTTGGCTTATCTAAGTGAATCTCACTGACCTCTCTGACCCCCCAGTTTTCTTTATTTCATTTGAAAAATATGGATACAAGTCTTTTGTCTGAGCTGGGAAGATGACCCAGTCCACTGCCATATAAGCAAAAGGACCTGAGTTCAATCCCCAGAACCCATGTACAAAACTGAGTAGGGTTGTCTGGACTTGTCATCCTAGCCTGGAGAGATAGAAGCAGAGGACCTCTGGGTCCTCTGGACAGCAACCCTATACTAATGGGTGAGCTGTAGGACACTGAGAGAGATCCTATCTCAAAACAAAACACCACAACCAGACAAACAAACAAAAACTCCAGGGATGCTTTACTATGGAACAATACCCAAAGTCCTCTGGTCTATACATGCATGGACATATGAACCCCTCCCATATAAGCATGCACACATGTCCCTCCCCTCTCTCACACACATACACACACACATACACACACACACACACCCCTACACACATACAAACCTCTCTATTGTCTCCCACCAAACGTAATTCTATGGAAATTTAACAAGATATTCATCAATTATTAGTGAATAGTTAAAAAGGTATTTTTCAAATACCCTGCCAACTGGCAAATACAAAAGCAAACAAACAAAACAACAACAACAAAAAAACCTGGATGAATCACTTAGTCTCTGAGTTATTTAACATACGCACAATGCTTTTACAAGCATCTAGAGATTTGGTTCTCATGACTGCTTTATTGCACAGAGTGATGCCCACCTAATAAGAAAGTGCAGGGATGGAGCCGCAGAGCGGTTAATTGAGTCTCCTAGTGTCACAAGTCACAAAGCAGGTAAGTATCCGAACCAAGCCTGACATGCAGGTGGCCTGGCTCAGAGCCCACTCCTAATTGCTCCATGCTGCTTTCTAGGTGGGAACAGGAGGGCCTGGAGTACACACAGGATGTGGATCTGCTCCACCAGCTGCTAAACCAGTGCAACAGAATCACACGGAAAGATTTTTATCCCCAGAGCGTCAGGCAGACACGTTAGGAGCCCTGGGGCCACCTCCAACACTGAACTTGACAGTGACACCCTCTCACCACTGCTAATCATGTCAGGATGGACAACCGCAAGTTGCCAAGAACTTTCACATTCTCAGCTAACTCATGACTAAAGAAAGCTAGCAGAGTCATTTCTGCCATACACTGTCCCCTCGTGGCTTTTCTGTGAAGTGATGTCTTACAAGTCTTAGATGGTTCTGACTCAGTACTCCAATTATCCTGTCCTCCTGGTTTTCAAAACTCCACCGGTAGACCAAAGGAGAGTATAAGCTTTGATAACTATTGCCTAGTTCTTTCTCCCTCTGTCTATATACTAATTATTCAAACCTAGAATACACTCTGAGCTCTAGTTTTCTTGTGATCAAACAGGGTCCTGGGAAGTTAGGAGGACTGAGAGAGGCCATATATTTAATGTTTCTTACATAGAACCCTGACTTATAGAAGGCCATCACCTCCTATTATCTCCTTTTGCTTTTTTACTCTTAATTCTAGCTCAGTGCTCACCATTAAGACTCAGCCCTGCTACTTGCATGTATTTAGGGCCCTTTGCTTCTTACTACTCGCCTGTCTGATTTCTTGCCTAGTTATTTCTCTTATAATAAGAACCACCTGCTCATCAATGCTGACATCTTACCCTGTTCTGGATTTTTGTGAGCCTTCCTGAAACACTGCACATCCAGACCACATCCAACGCTATTGACTGTAGTCTATAGTCCACCCACTTCTTGGGGATTATTCCTTGGGTCACATTCCCTTTCCCTTTGTGTCTACTATGCTTCTATTCCTGCTCTGTCTTTCTAAAGCTCCACTGTGTGGTCCCTTCACTTACTTTCTTCTTATTCTTGACCCTTAAATATGGATAGCCCTCCAGTCATCACTATTCCTTCTCACTCTTCATCCTTTCCTAGAGTTTCCACTTCAGCCGTATCCTGCTGCATGTTTGTATGTCTGCAGCATTAGGCATTTCTCTTCTGCTCCCTAAACCTGTGTTCCTAAAGAGCCAAACACGGACAGCTCTTCTCATGACAGCGTTCTGAACGTGATACACATGTGGCTCATTCTTCACACCGGGTTCCTCAAGTAAGTCTTGGTTTGATCTTTGACTAATGGCCTCCAGCCAGCTTTCTCTTCAGAAATGCTTTCCTGGTTAGTCCATCTTCCCCCAACAACTCAGAAGGAACTCCCTCTATATTTTCACTGTGTTGTTTTTTTTTTTCTTGCGGTCTAGAGTAACTGGCAAGCAAAGTTCTAGTCAGTTGTCCATGGGTTTAGACAATTAAGGGCCTCTCTTCTAGACAGTGAACTCCTTCTAGGCAGAAACAGGGTGTTATGTGGCCAAGAAGTCAAAGCTCTCACCACACATTTGGACACTACTGCTCTTCATGAGTAGATTTGGTTTCACCATTTCACCAAGGAGTCTGTAAATGTACTGAAGACAAGATGTATTCTATGCATTTTTGTATGGCAAATAGTATTTACTTGAAATAGAATGAAAAATAAAACTTCTACGTTGAATACAGTGACTTGTAATTCTTTTACTGGCTGTTATGAGTTGATATATATTCCTATCATCACACACATACATTGAAGTGCCACAACACAGGATGTGATTCTGTTTGGAATTAGTGTTTTCAAGGAGGTAATCAAAATAAGATAAAGTCTCTGGGTGGGCCCTAATGTGGATTCACTGGTGTGCATATAAGAAGAGGACAGCTTATATGTACACCAGTGAATCCAGATTAGGGATTCACACAGCTCTGGGGGCAACAAAATGAGGACACATAATAGGGTAGCCATTTGCAAGGCAAGGAGAGAGACCTCAGATGAAATCAACTGCTGGCACCTGGATCTTAGTCTTCTAATATTGAGAACTATGTCCAAATAAATTATGTTCTTTCCATCACCCAGTCCATGAGATTTTTGTCATGACAACACTACCAGAGTAATAGTCTAGCTAAATGTAGCTGACTAGTTCTGTGAATGAGGAATAATGTTTCCTTTGGAGTTGACATTTAAAAACAATCCCATTCTTACTTTTATTTATATAGGTGGTTCAGTATCAGACATTGGGTTGAATGAATAGAATATTTGCTTCTCCAGCCTAGTGGCAAGGGGGCGTTTATCAGTGGTTACTAGCATTAAAATCTAATGCCTTCTTCCATGTAAGTTCTCATTTTCTATTCTCCTTTTCCATTCTTATTCTTCTCTTCTTCCTCTTATATTATCTCCTTCTTTCCTTCTTCCTCCTTTCTCCTCATCCTCTTTCTCCTGCCTCCCCCAACACCCCTTTCTTGCTGTCTAAATCTTACCACAGTAGAGCAGAGATTTGAAATTTAAGCCCCAAGACAGCCTATGTTGACTATAAAACAAAGGAGACGATTTGGTCTCTAAAAAACTTGCAGCTTGATAGCAAAGGAGATAGGAATGCCATGTTCAATTTCTGCCCCAAAGTGGATGTGTGTGTATGGCAGAGCCCAGAGACTGACTCATCACACAGGCTTAACAAAAGAAATGTCCAGGTGTATACAGTAAGAATTTTTTTGAGCTGTTCTTGCTGTTAACAATCTGGTTTCATATACCCAGATGATTATATGTCATAGACATCAAAAGGAGGTCAATAAAATCCAGGCTTTAAACTTTGACAATAATTTGAGCTGAATAATAGTTGAATTTCAGAACTGAGTTGTCATGGTGAGAGCCATTGAAGAGGAATAATTATCTTATAACTCAGTTACTGTCCTGCTGAACTCACAGCAATATCCCTAACCCCATGTCTAACTCACTAAGACCAGACTGTATTTAGTCAAGCTCAACAATATTACTTTTATATTACTTTATGTATATATTTGTATTCACAGCCAAATATATACGTAAATGATTTGAATAAATAGGCATTCAGTGAAGCTAATGGAGAGAAGGTGCAGGTGGTTTAGGCAGCTCTGAATTACATGTTCTGAGAGAAAATAGTGAAGCATTATTCAAGTATTCTCAAGAGCAAAGTATACAGTGAGGTTAGCAATAATTATTTTTTTGCAGTTTAACGTATAGGACAATGAAGCTATTTGTTTCCATTATTTTTGTGAACTAAAATTTTCCTCTCATTTCTCTTGGGTAATACCATATATTTTCCCCTTTATTAATCCATAACAACACCATGGTGTACTTTGCTAATCAAAAATGCACACTGCATGATAATTTGTAATCTCATAAATATAAGCTCCCATATTTTATCAAATGTACTAGCAAATACTGAAATATACCCAAACACTACATATAAATCTGAACATAAAGGAAATGGAGGTGGATCAAAAATACAGAGAAGTATTCAAATGGAAACTGGCTTTATTTTAAACACAATTTAATAGATAGAGGAACATTTCTGGGGTGTGTTGAGAGGGGTAAAGAATGACAACCTTCGCATCAAGAGGAGATATTTTTCCAATGATTCTAAGAAATGAAAGAAGGGGCAAGGGATACGATTTTTATAATTATTCTATGAAATGGAAGAGAAGAGAAAATGAAGAATTAATGAGAAGAATCCTGTGCTTAATGATCTACCTCCCTCCCTATTGAAATAAATAGAGAAACTAGATTACAAAGCATCTTTGAATAGCTGTAGAAATAAAGGATGTCAACAATGGCAGAAGTTTCTGCTGACTAAAATTCACATGGCAGCATACCTGAGATATCTAGATTAACTGTAGTTCCTCCTCTCTGGGGAAAATATGGTGAGAGACAATTCTGAGTCTGTATCTCAGATGGAGGAGGCAGAGGACAAGGCAACATGCTCACCTCTCATATCTGTTGTCTATCAGGACAATGGATGAATGGCAATTGAATGGCTGCAAGCTGTGTCCTGCAAAAGGACAGGAATGCTGATGTCTGTGTCTGGCTGGGGCAATCCCAACACTGTGCAGATGCAATACTTAGGAGAATGCTGACAGAGCTACCCAGAGCCCTACTCTCTTGTCACTGTCTTGCTCTGACTGCTTGGGCTGCAGTAAGTTATAATCTATTCCATGTAAGATTCGTTTTCTCCTTCTAAAGGAACACAGGAACAGAGAAAGGGACACAAGTCTCTGATGGATCAGCTCATTCCTCCTTGGCTAACAGTTGACAATAGTATTTAAATGTCCCTGATCAAAATATCTGAAAACTTTTTGAGCAAGAATGTGATGTCACCGTGATGGCTTTATTTTTAGTTTTCAACTTCACTGTGTCTGGAATGAACTATAATCTAGAAATGAAGGGCACACTTGTGATCCAGAACTTGAGGCAAGAAGACAACATGCCTTCGATCTGGATCTTGAGGCTGGAAGACACATACCTTTAATCCAGACCTTGAGACACAGGCACACCTTTAATCTGGGCCACACCTTCTGATGGAAAGACAATGGAAGAAGGAAGAGGGTATGTTCATTCTTTGTCTGCTTTCCCACGCCTTGTCAGCACATCCATTTCTCCACTGGCATTGAAACCTGCTTCTTCAGGATTCCAGCATATACAGAAAACCAGCCGAGACACCCAGTCTCATGGGACTGAGCAACTCTAGATGCTTAGACTTTCCATTCATTGCTAGCTGTTGTTGGACGATAGCCTATAAGGCATTCCAATAAATTCATGCACACACACACACAGACAGACAGACATACTGATTGATTGATTGATTGATTCATTCATTCATTCATTCCATAAGTCTGTGGCTCTAGAAAACCCTGAATAATACAGATTTTTACTGGTGGAAAATTCCATGTTTTACCTCATGTGACAAACTACAGTCAAGTTATCCATTTGCTCTTTGCAAGAAAATGAGTGAATCATAAAGGAAAGTACCACATTTATCTCAGATTTGAAGTCCAAGGAGTAAAGAAGAGCATGAGAATCATTGGAGCTACTAGGGGTGAGGAAGAGGGAGGGTAAAGTGAGCTAATAGTGACAGAGAGAGGAGTGTGATCACTACAATCTGAGTATGTTATGTGGATATGTGGAAATATCATGATAAGCTTCCTCTTTGTATAGTGAATACATATGAATGAAAATGTAGGTCCAGTAAATTATTATATAAGATAACCTTCTGGATTTGTGCATAAACTCTATATGAAACATAAATGAACATTTGCTAGAAATTGAGTCACATCCAAAATACATCACTGTATATATTCACTGGTTCTAAATATATTTTTAAAACTTCTAAGTTCATGTGAGAAACACTAAAATGGACCCAGCAGGTTGTATTTATACATTTATATTTATGTACACTTACATATAGATGTAACAATAATAAAGAATAAAGAATAAGAGGCCATGAATTGGAGAAGTGAGAAGGACATGAGAGGCATTGAAGGGAGAAGGGAATATGTAAATACAGTACTCATTTATGAAATCCTCAAACAAATTAAGTAACTAAAAAGTCCAAAATTTGAAATATTTCTTATCACAAGCACTTTGGATAAGGAATATTCAAGAATATTCAATTTAGAATTTCCTTCTTCCTTCCTTCCTTCCTTTCTTTCTTTTCTTTTTCTTTCTTTCTTCCTCCCTCTCTCCCTCCTTTCCATCTTTCCTTCCTTCCTTCTTTCTTTCTTCCCTCCCTCCCTCTGCCCATCCCTCCTTTCCTCCTTCCTTGCTTTCCTCCTCCTCCTTCTTTTTCATCTTCTTCTTCTGCTGCTCCTCTTCCTTCTCATTCAGCTTAGATACTGTTTTCTCTCTCTTCTTCTTTTCCTCCTTCTCCTTATCACCATTATATTATAATTATTATTTGCATCCATTTGCCTGTGTGTGTGTGTGTGTGTGTGTGTGTGTGTGTGTGTGTGTGTGTGTGAGAGAGAGAGAGAGAGAGAGAGAGAGAGAGAGAATATGCATGCATGTACATACTTGCATGCCACTGTGATCATGTGGAGGTCAGAGGACAAGCCATGGGAATTGATTCTTTTCTTCAACCATGTGAATTCAATTATTTTTCTTTTAAGGGAAAGAAAACAGGAGAGAGAAAAAAGTAAGGCCTATAGAAAAGTAACATTGTTTTTAAATAAATAACGAGCAAACTATTTTTGAAAATTAGGACGATGACTTCCAATAGAAATATGGTGACTGAAAGCAGGTGCTGTCATTATGATTCAAGCGGTCACTACAGTCCTGATGACATTGAGGGGAAATATGAAGACTGTGGAGGATCCTGTAGAACCCAGCATCAAACTTACAGAATTAAAATTTCAACCTTACCAGCGAATAGCAGGTTGACAATTGTGTTAAGTCAAATAAGTGGTTTAGAAGAGGAGTGCAAGTGTAGAATTATCTGGAAGTCAAAAGAAAAAGAAAGAGATGAACATGACATCTCAGGTAAGAGACAAAGGAAGTTAAAAGGTGATATTTACGTGTCATAGAATATCTAGAGAGCCTCAGTGTGGAGAACAGGAATAATAAAGGGGAAATATGATCAAAGACAACAGCAGAGAAAAGATCCAGGCTTTAAAATGTGAAAGAATACTGTGTCTCAGATAAATCCCATGAAAAGAAAAGCTGATGTGGACTAATCATGTGGGCTTTTCCCAGTTGCAGAATACAGAGAAATGTGGCCTATATTCAGGATTTTTTTTCTGATGATTAAAGCATAATTAACTCATGCTTGATGAATGACCACCACTTAATAAATGAAATCAAAACTCCAGAAAATACAATCACACCAACAGGAAGCAGAAAAGCAAAACCGAGATGGAGATAATTGCTTTAAGTGCATTTGCAATATTTGCCAATTACTTTTTCCTTTGTCTTTGAAGTAGACTCTATCTAACATTAAGTATATTTTTAAAAGAATGTGTATAAGTTGAATTAAAAAGAACTTGGGACATAAGTGCCATGTCTACTTGTTTAATTGTCTTAATGGAGGTATGAATCTATAATTTAAATCTTTGATATGAAGACCAATGAAATGCAAAGAAGTAACAATACTTCTAAACTCACTAAATAGGAAATATAGCAAAGTAGTCAATAAAGAAAAACCCACAAAAAACAAAAAGAAACAAAAGGAATAGAAAAGACACTCAGGGAGATCTTCACAGCCTTTCAGGGAAGACAGATGAGGATGGACTTGTCAACGCAGTGGATGTGAGGTTCCCTTATGCTTGGATAGAGCTACATCACAAAAGGAAACCATATGATGCAAAAATGAAATGCCTTCCCAGGTAAAAATTACAAGAATTTACAAAATTATATATCCAGTAATGAAGTTGGATGGATAGGGAGGTGAGGAGGATCTGAGAGGAATTAGGAGAGAGAAAATAATATAATCAAACTATATCATATAAAACCTTTTTAAATTAGAAAAACAAAGTTATATCAACAAAAACAAAAATAACTAAAGGGTAGTCATAGGCCTTAAACTAAGCAAATTTTAAAGGTTAAAAATAGCATTAAACAGGACAAAGGGGGTATTTTTTATATTAATAAAGTATTTGGTCATAAAGAAGTTTCATCTGGTAAGTATCATGGGGTCAAAAATATAGGAATAAGGGCTGGCATTTTAAAAGAAAAACAGATACCCATTTTTCGTAGAAATTAGATATAAACACAATGAATTTCAGAGAAGATGTTGTAATAGGAGACACTGTGATGTGGTCAAATCATAACTCTAATGGCTGAACTCAGACTAAGCGGTACTCACAACTTGTTCTTCTGTGAACTCGATCCAGTAATTCTCCAGATCTATCTAGATATATATGAATATATAATTCTCAAGTAAGAACCACTTCCTGTTAAAAACGGAGTTTATGTAAACCTCATATACACTTGAAAGGAAAATCATTTAGTAATTTGAAAGCATTTTTTTTTT